>MPUH01000203.1:0-82915 GCA_001970955.1 Stentor coeruleus | reverse complement strand
TCTCCCTTTAGATATGCTGTATTTTTGATACCCTTCTAATATATTCTTTAAATTATACCAAGTTATATTATAAGAAAATAGTAACATATGTTTCCATTCTCTATAAATATAATTATTAATAACTTATCTAGCTCTTCTTAAATAAAAATTATTACCTTTAATAGTCAATTTTTTCTCAATAAATACCTAACTACAATATAAACAACTCCAATATTTTCATGTGAAGGCTTAAATTTTAATATCATTACAATTCTTATCAAAACTTTAACCCTTTTATCTTTTATCCTTGCAATTACTGCAAACAACATTATGAATCTGGTTTTCTACTCCACAACTTTTACAAACCCAATTATCCATTTGATATATTTGAGTATTTGGATATCCGCACTTGTGGCAAATATCAAATTTGCCACCAACCTTAGTTTTACATCTTAAACAAACCCAGTTATTTTCATGATTCAAAGGTGAAAATCCACAATAACAACACCCATTAGCAATGATATTTAAATTAACACTTGAGCAATTATTACAAGTCCATTTAAGATTTTCAACTTTTTGCAGAAAGCATTCTTCACAAAACACATAAACATTTGGATTATAATGTGAACATTTACATTGCCAAAAATCTTTTCCTATAGAAGAACATGGAGTTTCTTGTTTAATTTTTTCATCAGCGATAGTTTTTACTGAAGATTTACTTTGATGAGGATTACTAGGTAAGAAGATTAAATCATTGAATTTTTCCGAATTTTTAGATGAGTTGGACTTATTAAGTGATTGTTCTACATTTTTTATTGTGGTTGACGGCTTTGGGGTTTGTGGTGAAGTGGTTGAAACTTTAGCTGCTTTTTCATATGATATAATTTTACCATCAATTACTACCAATCCATGCTCTTGCAAGTAGGTTAATGTACCACTCTTCTATGTGCAAAAGCTCTTCAATTGGGTTGATTTGAGAGAAAATAAGAGATATGCTGGTGAAGCTTTGAGCTTTAGACATTGATAAGTCAAGTTTTTTAGCTTTTTTTAAAAGTAATTCGTATTCTTTGATTAAATCTTGGATATTTTTCAGAGCTTTGCAATGATTTGCTATTATGCTGCTTAAAGCATTGCTTATTAATTCGTTGATGAAGTCTGAGCATTTTTCAAGTCCTTGAATACGATTTTTGACTTCTTTATATATTATTTCTGCTAAATCTGGAAGGATAGGCATTTCTAGTTTTAGTATATTTTGTAGGCATCCTTCTAGTACATGATTTTGTATGTGATTTGAGCACATGAAAGTCTGATTGCTATGGCATTCCCATTCTGCATCAAAATCTCAATATTTACAATAAAACACTTATATCGCTGGACACTCTTTAACCCATTTTTAATCAAATATTAACAAAATCTTTGATTAGATTTTAAAACTCTTGAATATTTCTCTAGTCTCTACTTCCTCAGTTGCTTCTCCAAAAATATGCAAGGATATAGATTATAACTATTATCAAAGCAGCAATAATGCTATTCAAATGCTCTGATAATAGCCAATTTTTTCTTTAGTTTTTTAGTTTTAAGTGACTATGTCATCTGCATAAAGAAGTATTCCTATTTTTTGCCCATTTGGTAGTTTTACTCCGCATTCGCTTGCTTCGATAGCTTTTGCTAGTTCGTTCGGGATTATGTTGAAACAAATCAGAGACGAGCAACCTCCTTGTCTCACACCTTTTAAGATATTTATTGGTTCGCTTGGTTCTCCATTTAGCAAAATGGCACTTTTTTCATCTCTATACATTTCTTGAATAATGGATATTAATTTTGGGTCTACATTTCTGATCTTCATGGTGTTGAAAAGGAGCTTTCGATTTACTGAGTCAAAAGCTTTTCTCAAATCAATGAAGGTGCAGATGGTTGGCTTTTCTAAGCTAATTTGATAGTCTATGATAGTTTCTAGTGCGAATATTTGACTGGAGCAACTTCTTTTTTTAATAAAACCTCCCTGGGCCTCGTTTAGTATCGTCTTGGTCTCACAGTCCTTAATTAATCTTGTAGTAATAATTTTATCAAGTAGTTTGTAGATCGAGTTTAAAAGTGTTATTGGCCTCATGTGTTGATCAGTTTTAGGTTTTATTGGCCGTCATACTATATATGCTTGCTTGAGTTCATTGGGGATGCGATTTAGTTTCCATATTTGATTTAGGAAATATGCTAATACTTCGTTCATTACTTTTCCTCCGTATTTAATAAGTTTACGTTCACCTGGAATACCATCAGGGCCTGTTGCCTTATTGTTTCCTATTAGTTTTATATGATTTTCAATTTCTTCTAGGCTAATTTCCGCTTGATTAGTGTTTGAAATGTCGATTTCAATCCGAGAATCTTCAGCAAAATACGTGCATTCCCACCATTTTTTTATTTCATTGCATTCCTTCTCTGTGAAAAGCAGTTTCTGAGTTGATTTACTTCTTTTAATGCCTTTATAGATTTTCCATATATCATTTGTTGACATACTTTCTCTATTTATTCTTCTCTCTATAGCTGTTCTACGTTTAAGATTCCTAAATTCTTTTTTGAATTCTTTGTGTGCATAGGTGCATTTTATAATATTTTTCTCGTGCAGGGCTGCTATTGCTTTCCCATATAGTTTTCTCGATTTATCAGTTAATATTCCAAAATATGAATCCTTTGATTAAGGGATGCACTTAGGAGCATATATTACAGTTATTGCCTGATATATTGTGATGAATACAATAACTTCTACTATTGTCTATCATGTGAAGTAATACTTTTGATTGATATACAAAAAAATAATATATGCTTATCTTTAGTTCTGAAAATAGTCATTCTAATTGAATTAATACCTTAAGCTATGCAAGAGTTATATACAATCATTATATTAATGATACAAATTTTTACATAGACCTAAAGGCTATTGATACCTATTTCAGCAAGTGTATTTCTATAAAGGTTCTGAATGCTAAACAGAAGCTTTTTAAATAAAGTTCTAGTCTGAGTACTCAAAATCTCTTACCAATTCAATACTTCCTTGTATATTAATAATATTTCTTTCAATATCCACAACTCTATTATTAAGGTTATTCATGCTGGTCTTTACTTCTTTACTAACAGCTTTTACTTCTTCACTGATAACTTGAATCTTATTTTCAATAGTTTTAACACCCTTCATTTCTTCACAGAGAGCTTTTACTTCTCCACTTACAGACTTTACTTCTTCACTAATAAACTTTACTTCTTTACCTCTTCACTTACATATCTCATCTGTTTACTGATAATTTGAACTTTATTTTCAATAGTTTTAATATCCTTCATTTCTTCATAAGCATCTCTTAATTCTTCATTTACAGATTCTACTTGCTCACTTATCTGCTTAAATTTTATTTATAAAACATATGCACGATATTTTAAAAATCAATTAAATATATTGATTTTCTTATGTATTCAAAACAAATAATTAGCATTTTAATATTCTATTGCACAAGGGATTTAAGTTGATTTATGCAATCCTTGCTTTATCAACAATTTTTAAGCAGCTTCCTTTGATATCTGATTAATCTTCGGCCATTATTTCATTTTTTAAATCATTTTGCATAGCTCAGCAGCAAATTTTTTGTTTTTTGTTAGATTTTGTGCTTTTATTTATTCTGTATCTAGTAAATTCTTCGCAAAGTTTCGAGATACAAAAATTTATTCAAATTGCTATCGCTGTTCTAAACAATCAGGCCTATGATTCTTGAGCAAACTTAGATAACCTACAGCAAGTCTCTAGAAATTGACGCAGTATTTCCCCTAAGAATTGATAAAAAAAGATACTTAACTTATAACCTAATTTGCAAGAAATTTTGTATACAGTATAGAAAAATATAAAAACTATTTTAATGAATAGCATATGGCTTTCTTTATCTACAGGCAAAATATTATTGATTAAGAAATTTAATACTAAATACGTATAGAGATTAGAAGTCAATAATGCTATAAAAGTGTTTTAACCAAAATAAGCCAAAAATAGTGTGGATCATCTTATGATCAAAGGCCAAATAAAATATTCGAACGAGTACAAAGATTTTATCTCACTTGAAACACTCAGTTTAAGTCAAACCCAGTAGATTTTCACTAAATACCAAGACATCTTAACACTGAAATAAATCATTACAGGACTTCAGTACGCCTATCCTTATAAAATCACCGCAAACCTATAATTCGCAAATTGCTTTTCAAATCTTTTCCCTTAAATAATTAAGCATAAATATGAATACTGACCTTCACAAAAAGCCAAGTTTTTCCTTAAAACCTGAATCTATCATAATCCATCAATGCAACTTAAGTAATCATAACATCACTTTACATCTTCTTACTGTCCCTGTTTATATGAATTTTTCCTACGTAAACCTGTAAATCCTTCAAGTATCAACTAAGATAAAAGTTCTTTTCTCCAATTTAATTGTGAGAATTACTCTGAAATGCTACAAAAACAAAAAAATTACTATCAAACTATGATCTTCAAATAACTGCATGAAAATTTCGAAGTTAAAAAAATAAAATTTTTGCTAAACACTCAAAATATTTCACAAACAAAAGAATAAGTTCCAATAAGGAGTATTTTTGAGAAAGAGCTAAAATAAACAAGAAAAAATTAAACTGCTAAAAAAAACTAAAAAGTGTAAAGAAAAACTATTTTGAAGAGCTGAAAATTGTCAAAAATCATACTGCAATGATTTGAAAGAAAAAGTTAAGGATTATAAAGAAGATGTAGAGACAGCTTAGAGATAGAATAAGGAGTTGGAAGAAGAGAAAGAGAAGATGAGGTAAAAATAGTATAGAGAAGAAAGAAAAACCAATATAAGAGAAAATATACCTTAAGTTCTATATAAAGAGAAGAAGAAAATATATAGCATGCAAGCAAAATCAAAATCAAAAGCAAAAGTAACAAAGCTATTGATAAACTGGAAGTTAGCAGAAGAGAATTAAAGACCCTTACATACTTTTTTGAAAAATTTGATCAAAATGTATCTTATTAAAAAGTTGAGAATATAAGGAAAAACCTTGAAAAGACTATTGGACTAATTATGATATTGATTGTGTGCTAGGGAATTTGTGTTTTATTGAAGAGGTTTGCTAAGGTTAGAATCTAGAAAAAATATTAGTACAAAATCATAGCGGAAAAAGAGATTAAATTACAAGAACTTAGGTAGAAATTTTTTTTTTTATTGAAATCGTCATTAATGAACTAAAAAAGAAATAGAACTTAAATATAAGAAAATAAGTAATCAGATAAGAAAGTTTCAATCATTTTGATAGGAGAAAAGTTTGTATTTTAGAAGTTTAAATAATATATTATAAATTAATTGGAATCGATTTTTTTAAATTTTAATATTTTGACAAAAAAACTTGTGGGAAATGTTTTTGACTTGAGCGAAATCTTTTTAAGCTTATACTTATTATTATTCCAAAAAATGTATTAAACACAAAGATTAATACTGTTCAAAAAGTTAAAATTATTTTAAATAATAAAATTCCCCGGCAAATATTCCATTTAATCTGCATTAAAAATTCTCTTTCTTTCTTACTTTCTAATTCTAATATTTCTTATTTAAATCTCTGAATTCTCTCATCTTCCAACAACTACCAAAAAAAACTAGCCTACTAAAAAAAAATCTACCAAAAAACAAAAAAAATTTACCGACACTATCAATTTTATCCACTCATACAAAATTGAAATTGCTTCTTTTTTTGATATTTACAAAACTAATCTAAAAAGTTTATTTAATGAAGTTTCATAATAATCTTAAATAGCATAAATGAAATTTTATTAGATTAAAAATCATCATGGCCTTTATAATGGAAAATTTCAATAACCAAGCTAGCGTACTACTCAAAGGAACCCGAGTATGTAACTGTAAATATTCGAAATGTTTAAAACTTTATTGCGAATGTTTTGCTGCAGGAGAATATTGTATAGACTGCAATTGTAATAATTGTTGTAACAAACCAGAAGAAGAGGTAATATTTATTTAGGATCTTCGGTTAAAAAAAATCAAAGCAATACTTGAAAGAGATCCACAGGCTTTTAGACCAAAAATCCCTGTAGACCCAGAAACTTTTAAGTCTAAAGCTGCACCGCACTTTAAAGGATGCAACTGCAAAAGAACAAAATGCGTCAAAAAGTACTGTGAATGCTATAATGCTGGAATTCCTTGTGGGATAAACTGTAAATGCTCTCATTGGTAAGGTTTATTTAGCAAAAATACAACAGATAACTATTCAAAGCAACCACCTTATATTCCACCTTTAAATGAATATGTTAAATTCTTGGCTGAACCTTTGATAAAGAAAAAAGATAGTGAAGAAGATATGAAAAGTGATGAAGGTAGCACATTTTCTGAAGAAATAGCTATGAAATCTCAAGAATGGATTTCTTTTGAGAAATTCGAGGATAGTTTTTATGGACGGCTGATTTATTTATTGAATAAATTATCTTAAGTATAAGATGTATTAAATTGAAATTTACCTCTAAATAGAATAATCTTTATTCGGAATAAAAGGAATATTTGGGATTTATTATCGATATCTGCTTTATTTCAATACAATATTAAACCATATAATTTTAAATCTATCTTATTCAGTAAAATGATGAAGTTGAAATTCAAAAGTGAAGCACAATTTGAATTAAATTCTAATATTTTTAAAAGATTTTAGTGATATATTAGGGAAAATATAACAAAAACGTAACTACTTTCTAATTATAGGTGACATATTTATTAACTTAAACTTATATTTATCTTGCAAGCCTTTAAAGTAAACCAAATAAGTAATTTAGAATAGTTTTTTCAATAATTCTGCGCGCTTAAATATTTTCCCGATCTTTAAGATTAAAAAATATTTTTTTTTTAAATTAAACAAAATACTTGAGTCTATTTCGTAAAGGGTATTTATTATAGTTCTTCTATATAATTTTTTAATATATTTACACTGAGAAAAGTATATAAAACTATTTAGGCTTATTTAATTCAACACTTGCATAAAAAATATAAAATCTTGAAATGATTGATTATTTTTTCTATATGAAAAACTTAAAGCATGCAGAAACCCTTATGTCAAAGATAATATTATAAATTATCGTACTTAAAGCTTCATCTTGCTAAGAATATGATGTTGCTTGTGTATATAAATATAAGTTTAGTTTAATTAGAATTCGACTATTTTATTTCGATTGGAATTTATTAAGAGCTTCTAATAGTTTATCTTTTAATTTGTTCTTTGCAGATTAAGTGTTTGTGTAAGAAATAAAGTTGATACTTAAGGAAATTTAAATGAATTTAGAATAAAAAGCAGAAGATTAGAAAAATAGGTTTTTAAAATGAATTTTTTATAAGCAGAACAAGGTATTTTTATAATGAATATGATTCAAAACCTTGAGATTCAATCTAAATATAAAATTTTTAGTATTTTATATTCTATACATAGTCTATAGTTATAAATAGTTTAGATTCTCTTTGGATAAAGTAGTGAAATATAAAAATCTTGTTTTAAGCTAGAAGATCCTATGAGATAATAACACTAGTGCATGTTTTCATCTTATTCTTTACATAATGATACTTTGATTTTGATTCTTTCAAGTTAATTTTAAAATCTATTCCTAAGGTTTATACTAAAATACAAATGCGAGGATTTTTTTTATGTTATAAAGGTTTGCACACCTTGGGTATTATATTGA
This sequence comes from Stentor coeruleus, assembly GCA_001970955.1. Taxonomy (NCBI): domain Eukaryota; phylum Ciliophora; class Heterotrichea; order Heterotrichida; family Stentoridae; genus Stentor; species Stentor coeruleus. The sequence continues at coordinate 75,201 of MPUH01000203.1, read as the reverse complement.
ATATTAGCTTAAGATAATACATTTAAGTGACTAGTGTTAGATAATTATATGTATTTCATCTTGAAGATATATGCAAATTTTAATTTCTTTGCTTAAATTTTTATTATTATCTAAATTCTTTCAAAAAGTTTATTAATAACCTAAATCAGCTTCAAAAAAATCTTAATGATTTTACTTTATTCAAAATATATATTTTTTAATATCATATATCATTAATATACCATTATAAATCATTACATGACTACAATACTCAAGATAATTTAACTATTATTAAAACACAATTAAACAATCTTCATTATTCAAGGTAAAATTATGAAAAATAATTCTAAAAAGATCGTTTTAAGTATGAAAAATGTCTATAACTACCTTAACAGCAATAATTTTAATACAAAGCCATTATTCCAGCAAATATCAAACTCTAATCTAAACTCTCCAATATCTCTTACAAGTATCATTTTTTATATTATTAAATAAATTAAATTTAACAAATCAATTCATTATTAGCCCATCTAGTTTTATAAATTATGAATACTGAGGTTCTAAAAATCAGCAAATTAAACCGTGCATTTCTACCTGCAACTTACATTTCCAAGCTAATAAAAAAGCTCTATAAGACTTTAATGAACTCCTTACAGGAACCAAATACAAATCACAATGATTCAAAAATGACAATGGCATGGCAAATCCTATTTCACTTAATATTTTACCTTCAATATACAAGTTTATATTGGAAACAGGGTATAAAATATTTTGGTTGGGATTATTATGAACCATTCTGGAGAGTACTAAGTTTTGCACGTCTTGATACTATATTTTATATCCTTGGTATTGAGATTCAAGCCTATTATGTCTTTACAGGAATTGTGTTTTTCAATTCTTTGATTTTTATCCTTACAGTTATCGCGTCGTCAAAAAAAAGAAGCATACCGAAAATATTGAAATGGCTTTTCCAAAAAGTTCTTTTTATACAAAATACCCTATTATTTATCCCAATGCTCACTTTTTTTTCTGCTATTATCGCAAAAATATTCAATCTTCCATCAATATACCCAAGTACATCTTTAGAAAATATGAATTCAGCTCATTTAGCTAATTGTGTTACTTGTCTTTTACTCCATATTTCAACATCTTTTGTCTATGAAATAATGACATTTGAAGTCAGACACTGCTTTGCTGTTGTGGACTATAAAGCTAAATCATCTTGTATGATTGATTTTAAAAAAATGATCTCAACAATTGTCACTGTTGAACTATATTGTATTTTACCTGTTGATAGATTAGAAATATCTCATAGTTTAAATGTTATTGTGAGTATATGGCTATGTGTTTTATATTGGATTTATTTACCTTTTTATAATCGAAATATGAATGTTATTGTTTTTGCTACAACAGTGTGCAAAATGTTCACAGCTTTTTGTTTTGCTTTTACTTATATTATCGATAGTTCAGGGTTTTTAATGCTTTCTAATGTAATATTGGTCCCTTTAATAATTTTAATTGTTCCATCGATTTTGGATTTAAGATATAGTCAGATTAAAATTACTGATCCAAAAGAATGTCGAAATGCATTTTCTTTAGAACTTCAGATAAGAAAAGCTTTGATTCATTGTGAAGAACAAAATATAGAACCTTTAAATGCATTTGGTGAGTACTTATTGAATCATAAGGATAATTTAGACTCTATTGCACTTTGGGAATGTAGTCATTGTATATATGCTTTACAAGATTCTAAATTGGCTATGATGAAATTGACTAAAATTTATAAGAGTCCACCTTCGCTTACAACTGATTTTCAAGGTTATAAACTTAGGAAAATTGTTAAGAACTTGAAAGCTGCGATACCTGAAGACTTGGGATTTTTTAATTATATGAGAAAAATTGAGAAGATTAAACAAGTTGATCAAAATGCTGTGGAGAAATGCATTGTTTTAGCTGCAGAAATTGTTTCAGAAAAACCTAGGATGAAAAGAATTAATACGTTAATGATGCAGGTTACTGAAGATATGGAGTATATTGTGGATAACTATAGCAGGCTTCTAAAAAAGCATCCAAAAAATACTGAGTGTGTAATTTTACTCAAGAGTCTTCTTGAAAGCATATACCCAGATGATAAAATTGATTCAGATAAAATTTACTGTGGCGAAGAATGCTTAATTCCAACTCAAACATTAGCATATTTCGACCAAACAAATGGTATTCTTTTAGTATCAGGTGATGAATCCAGCATAGGGATAATAATATACTGTAACGAGCAATTCGGGAATATAATCGGCGAAACTCCAAATCAAATAATAAAATCCAACATTTCCTCATATATCCCTTATCCATACAACAACAAGCATAACAGTTTCCTATTAAATTTCTCAAGAAAATCCACATCAAGCATTTTGCGTTTCCCTTGCACATTATACTTCCAAACCGAAAAAGGTTATCTAATCGAATGTTATGTTAAAATATCATGTATTGCTCTAGATGGGCATATTTTTTACTTAGTTCTCGCTCAAAGTATAAAAGAAGCTTATCAACGAGCATTAATAAACTCTTCAGGTATGATATATTCACATACACAAAAATTCCCAAGTTTATTTAACTATAAAATCCCAAATTGCCAAAATATCGATTTAGAACATATAATCCCAGGATATAATATTGATAAACATAAACTTAAAGTTGCTGTTCCTGTAAATATTGGGATAAGAAAAGTTTTTATAACAAAAGTATCAGAGAATATTGGGAATTCAAACATGTTGAGTGTTATTGTTGTTGAAAAAGAAGATGATTTGAAAATGGCTTTTAATAAGGATAAGATAGAAATGAGTACTCAGATAAGAATTAGAACACAAGAAAGAGGAACTAGAGAAAAAAAATTCACAGTTATGGAACAGTTTAAGGGGAGGATTGAAAGTGAAGAAGAAATAAATGTAAAATTGAAAAAAGATAATGATGATCCACTTAAGCAGTATAAAAATTTGTTATACCCTAAAACACAAATTACTAATCTTAATAGTAATGATAAAGCTGAAGTTTCTGAATCTAGTCTTAATAGTCCTCAGCATTTTAAAGAAATGTATGCTCTTAATACAAAGAATACAAAAAATGAATTCCAACCTTTTTCGATATCTAGAGCGATTTCAAACTCTTACAAGCTGATTTTTCTTATGAAGTGGTTGTTTTTTATTGTGGTATTTGATATTTAGGTGTCATTTTTTATTATTTCTAATGGAATAACAACTTATTTGATTGCCAAAGAGGTTGATATTGATTTAATTAAAGTGTATGGGGAATTTTCTGAATTTGTTCAAGAAGCAAGTGTGAAAATTGCTTACCTCAATTTAAACAGCACATTTATTACTGATGATATTAAGGTTGAACTTATCGAGTTTCTTAATACTAATTTCGATATAGAAAATATATTGCGTAAAGAACTTTTAAAGCATAAATCATGCTGGATCAGTACTCATTTATTAACTGATACTCCTTTAAACATATATTTTACTGGGAAAAAAATGCAAATATATAAAAGTAATGTTTATGATTTTATAAAAATCATAAAATCATCAATAAATACATATATAGAAAACCCACAAGATATAGAAAATTTTGAATTTTTAATAAACACTACTATGTTGTTGGCACTTCCACAAATTGAAAACTTTTTTTATAGTATTATTGATTGCTCAAATAGTGATGTTATCACTTTGAATACTATAAATTATATCATCTTGATTATACAAGTTTCACTTTTGATAGCATCTTTTATACTTAAATTCAGTGAAGTTCTTAAAATCATTCAAAATTTTAACAGGATTTGGAATAAGATTGGTGAAAATGTTCATAAATATTTTTACCAATTAAGAGATAAATGCATTAGTAGGCTTACAGACAACTTGAGCATAAAAGAAGATGAGATATTTAATTTGTATGATTACACTGCTGTTAAAAAACCATGTTTTTCCCTTAACTTCAGTCAATTAATAGGCCAAATATGGATTGTGATTCTCTTTGTTGTAGTATCTCTTGTTTATTTCTTTATTGTATCACAAATCTCATATATAAACATAGGCGAGCAAGTAAAAAATATAAATTTTTTCAATCATTTGCTATACAAACAAAAATCTTACATGTATCAAGTAGATTTTTGGACTACCTTTGGTTTAAGTAGCCAAATCTTAAATGGTACTCAAAAAGAATTCATAACCCAAATCTGGGGGAAATACAATAAAAATATACAAGAAATTGAGAGCAAAAGTTTTTCATCAAGTGTTGCTGGTGAAATTTATAAGAGTCTTTTCAAGAGTAATAGTGAAAATATTGCCAAATATGGAGTTATCCATGAATCCGAAGTAGCTTTTTATGATAGTTTATACATGTTTGAAACACAAAATTTACAAGAAATAGCTAAATACAGAAATAAAATGCAAGATGTAAGATCGATAATAGAATTAGATATTCAGAAAACTTTTGATTATGGGAAAGCAATCAATAAAGAAGAAATTATTAAAGTTTTTGCTTGGAGTGCCCTTTATACGATATTTGCATTTAGTATGTTTTTTATGGTTTATTTACCATTTTTGATTAGGCAACAGAATTACTTCAAGCATATAGAAATTTTAGCTAAGATTTTTGTAAATTGAATAAGTGTAAATCATGATTAATAAAAAAATATTGTGACATAATTCCACAATCGCATCAAAATCAAGCATGCTAATTTCCTAAATAGATTGTAATTTTATAAAATAAATCACCCTTTATATTAAAACCTTATACAACTTTTCAGATAAATGTAAGCAATATAATAATTTTAAAAATATTTATTACACTAAAACCCTAATTATCCTATACTAAATCCTATTTCAAGTTTTTTCATTATCCACATCTATTTTAGCTCATAATTTTTTTCATCATCTCGATTTCAATTCTATTTTACAAATTTTTTTACCTTACAACATATATTCATAGCCAAATCAAAAATTTTATTTCGCAATGCTTTCAAGTTTTTTTATCGAAATATTATAAGCAATTATCTCTTTTCAAATAAACTCTAAAAGCTTTTATTCTCTATACATAATTAAAATCCACCAGATAAAATTTATTATGTCTTCTGATTTATCTCCATTGAGGGAAGGTCCATCTAGTAACCAATCTTTGAAACATTATTCAAACTCGAAGTTTTTAGACACATTTTATAGGGCAATTCTAGAGGTTTTTGAAGAAAATGACTTAACTCAGATTCGTTTAGGAAGAGAAAAACTTTCATTCGTTTCTGTTTATGTGATTCTGTATTTCCAATTCACTAGCTTGCTTTGGCGGCCGGGAATGCCCATTTCTGATTGGAATTCTTATGAAAGCTATTGGCATATTCTTAGCTATTCAAGAGTTGACACAATTATTTATCAATTGAATATCCAATTGTTCAGTTACTATGCATTTTCAGCTTTGGTTTATACAACTTTTATCACTTTTGCTTTGATATTTATTCTTTCACTCAAGAAAATTAACCCACCAAGAATCATGAAATGGATGATTGGCAAGGCTTTAAACATTCAAAACACAGTTCTTTTTATTCCAATTCTTACTTTTTTTTCAATACTTTTAAGTCAATCTGTTTACTATTCAAAGTTTTATCCTAATGAAAATACTTTAGTTCTTACAAAATGGAATGGGATCAACTGTATTCTTTGCATACTCCTTCACATTTTCCATGCAATTTCCTGCGAGTATATGAGTTTTGAAATTCGTCATTGTTATCACAACAAAAACTTTCAATCTAAAGCAAGTTGTGCTACTGATGTTAAAAGAATTATTTCAAGAATTATCATAATAGAATTATATTGCTTTATATCCTTGGATATAATTGAATGGCTTCATATAATGTGTTCAATTGTATGCCTATGGCTAGGAAGCATGTATATAATATATTTACCATATTACAATAAGTCTCCAAATTCAATAGCATTGACTAAAATTTGTTGTGAATTTTCAACTGCAATAAGCTTCATTGCAGCCAAAATGTTTGATAGTGCTGGATATTTAATGCTAGCAAATATAATAATTATTCCTTTGGTAGGGCTTATGTCTCCCGAAATATTAAAGTATCGTTACAAATTAATTACTAAAAGAAATTTAAAGACAATTAAAAATACTCTACATTTAGAAATACAATTGCGGAATGAAATGTTTAATCAAGATTTCCAGTCTTATAATGTTATTAGGGATATAAACAAATATTCACAACTGAATCCGAATAGTATTGGACTTTTATCAATATGGGCATGCAATTATTGCATATATACACTAAAAGACTATCGACTAGCCTATATAAAACTTTCTCGAATCCATCAAGTCCCATTTTCCCTCGAAACATCATTTCAAGAATTCAAATGTAGGAGAATTCTAAAACTTAACATGCTTTCCTCATTAGAAGATCTAAATTTCCTAAACTATATACTCAAACTTTCAAAAGCTAAAACAGCAGATAAAGTTATAGCCCAAATCTACATAGCTTTTGCATCAGAAATTGTAAGCGGAAAACCAAAAATTTCCAAACTAGAAAAATATGTTAGTGTTATGTATAAAAAGCTTAAAGTTGTCAGAAAAGGTTATGAAAAACTATGTCAAAAATACCACAGCGGTATTGAATGTCAGAAACTTTTATTAAGTTTTTCTGTTGATATTTGTATAAACCATGAAAGTTTAGTATTGAATAAACTCAAGTTTAAAGATTCAGAAAAAGCAACAAATGGCGCTTTGAATTATTTTGATGAAAACAATGGGATTTTGTTAGTTTCTGGAGAAACTGATAATTTAGGTACAATATTATATGCTAATGATCAGTTTTCAAGGATTATTGGAGGTAGTGCTTTAACTTTGATTGGAAGCGATATGAGTAATCTTATCCCAAAACCATATAGTCTTAAGCATAATGACTATTTGATTAACTTTGTGAAAAACTGCACATCAAGCCATTTAAATCTTCCTCCTATAATGCTTTTCCAAACTGAAAGAGGCTATTTAGTAGAATGTTATGTGAAAACTACATTAGCTTCATTAAGCGATAGAATATTTTTCCTTATTGTTGGTAGGAAACTTCAAACTAGTCGTCATGCAGTATTAGTTAATATGCAAGGGCTTATATATATGCATACTGAAGTTTTCAAAGTCCTAACATCATCAAATTTAGCCAATTTTAAAGATTATTATATCCATGATCTTTTTCCAGGACTTTCTATAGAATCCTTAGAATCAAATATTCCATTGAAATTCATTCATGAAAATAAAGTTTTCTTTGTCGTAAAAAACTTAAAAGTCATAAAATCAAGTACATTATGTGTTTTGCTTTTTTTTAACGATGAACTGAGTCTTCAAGAAATAATAAATGAAGAAATACGTGAAATAAAACTTGAAGAAGCTTCAACAGTTTTAGATAAACCAAAAGGGAAAATACGTTTATCCAATGCTGAGAAATCTAAAGTCCATTTCAACTCTGACTTTGATGAAGAAAATGCGCAAATAATAAATAAAGATACAAATAATTTAACTTCAAAAACCCAAGATAATTTAGAAGATATTACAGAGCGTATTGAACATGGTAAAAATCGTTCTAAAGATGAGGCTAGTATTTCTAAACTTTGCAGAGGTTTGATAATCTCAATACGCTACTTGGTATTAATGAAATGGTTACTTGTTGGTGTTGTAAGGATTATTTAGATAGTTTTACTTATTGTATCAACTATTATTAGTACATATTTTATATCAGAACAAATTGACTTAATAAGAAATGATAAGCTTTTACTTTACCATGGGAATTTGATAAATTTCATACTTGAAGTTTCAGTATACATAAACTACAACTTTCTTAATATTCCTTTAAGTATTGATTACAAGGAAAAAATTAAAAATTTGTTAGTGGAAAATGACCAGATTGAAGATTTGATATTCGGAGAAAAGGACACTTGGAAAAAATGCACAAAAGTTAATACATTTTTTGTTGAAGACACTTTAGAAATCTATACTCAAAATCTAGATACTTATCAAAACAAAATGAATTTAATAGATTTTATCAAAAAATACAAAAAAAACGTTAGAGATTATTTGAATAACACAGAATATGGACTTGATGCTTCAAGCCAAGTGCAGTTTTTGCTTGTAAATGGTATAGTTGATGCTTATAATCAATTGAATTCAGATTTCGCATCTATAGAAAACTGTGCAAATAGTTGGGTTCGAGATTTTGATAGTCTTAAAAGTATAATCCTTATAGTGCAAATATCAATTGTATTTGGGTATTTATTTTTAAAAATATACAAGGTTTATAAAATAATAAAAACTACCAATTTAGTATGGACGAAAATAAGTGAAAATACGTTTCATGCATTTTATGAAATCAGAAATAAATGCATTCATAGACTTACAACATATTTAGATACAACTGAAGAAGAAGCTAGTTTGTTTCTTGAATATAATCGTGTGGATAAAAGTGAATTTTTAGTAAAATTCTCACAAATATGGGCTTATGTTTGGAGAAAACTGTTCTTTTTAGTCATTTCTATCATATATTTCTTACTTATTTCCTTAGTTCTTTATACCCATTTGGAAAACAATATAAAAGCGCATAATCTTTTAAAAGGAGTTTTATTTGAAAAAATCTTTTTAATTCATCAAGCCAATTTTTGGACGATTTCCTCATTTACTCATCTGATTATGCCTGATTTGGAAACTGAGAATTTCAAAAATATTATTAAAAAATATGATAACTCGAGAATCGATATATTAAATGAAGAATTTAATTCATTTTTAACTGGTAAAGCAGGTGATTATTATTATGATAATTCTTATGAGTCTACCGTACCTCATGGGCTTGCTAAGACAATTGAATTAGCAATTATTGATAGTATGTATTTATTTGACACAAAAGATGAGAATATTGTTGATATTTATTCAAGTCGTATGAATAGTTTGAAAAATCTTACAGGTGAAATTATTTTATTGGCAGATCAAAATGGTAAAGATGCGATTGCAAAAGATTTTGATTATATAATTGCCGCTATAATTCTTTATTGCTTATTTTGTGGAGTTGTTTATTTTGCTTTTTATTTGCCGTTTTTGAGATCGCGTATAAAACATTTGAGAAAAATGGAAGCTTTGGTGAAGATGTTTATGTCACAAGGGACAAAACATAAGTGAGAAATAAGTAGCTAGCAAAATTAACTATAATTCTAATTTTATCAAAAAGTGTAAAAATCAATTAAAAAAAGTTGAATAAAACTCAATCAGTCCAGGCGATTCAACAATTGATATTTTCTCGCCATCTGATATAATACTATGTTCAAGCATTTTCTCTTTAACACCCTGCGGAGTCAAATCATGCCTATAATCCCCAGGTAAAACACATAAAATCTTATTTTCATACAATTCTTGTGGTTGAAATAAAAACGGAACTCTAACAAAATCTTGAATCCCATTAAAAACTTCATTCAAATTCCTAAATATACTAAGTTTCTTCAATATATAAACCTGTGGTGGCCATAAACGAACACGATTAGTTAGAAACTCATTTAAAAAATAGACTGGAGTCCCCCAAAAAAAACAGTCACTTTCAATATTATCAACAACTATATCTTGCTCTCCTTCTATTGATATAAAAAAAGTAGCATCAAATCTTTTTCTTTCAAATAAAGGGGCAATAATACGTGTTAAATAATAAAGCTTTTCTACTGATGGGATAAGAGAATAAGTTTTACAAGTTTCAAGAAATCTTTTAGATGCTAAAGGCTTACCTGGAGTTTTGGTTAATAGTACTCCAGTTTCTTCCCAGGTCTCACGAATAGCTGCGATACGTAAGCTTGTTAAGTCGATATTTTCTGAATAGTATGTGCTTGGGATTGAATCTGTAGAACAGCCTAGGATGTTGTGCCATTCTGGGGATGTGTCTTCTTGGTCAAGAGAACCTCCAGGAAAGACCAGAGCATTAGCAAAGGCCATACTGGATTTTCGCTTTATCATAAGGACCTCCCATGGCTGGTTGTGTCTTTCTCTACATAGAATGAGACTAGAACTTAACCTGGGCTTTATCATATTTATTAATCATGCCTTAAATTTTTTATTATGTTATTAATAACTTTGATATATTTCTTTCTGTGTACTAATATACCTAGATTTATGTTTGCAGTTTAAAAAGGTTTCTGCTAAAAGAAGTTTAGTCAAATCATAATTCTGCGACTTATTGCCAAACTTCTCAAATCCTTTAAAAATTGAAACTTTAACAAAATCCTGCAGTATAAAAATCGTAAAATCAAACACCCATATAGTAAATACCATTTTCCAAGATATCGGGGATAATGAAGCAGCAATAACACCATTAATAGGTTGTAAATTCAAATACCAATACTTCGAAATCAAAGTTGTACTAATCAAAGCTAAAATACTAGCACAAGTAACTGCAATTCCTGGAAAACTCATGAAAAACATATTTTTACTCCTCACAGAAAATATAGCCAAATAATTCGAAATTGATATTTTCAAAAATACCCCAGTAAGAACTTCCCCATAACTCATACAAGGAAGGCTTAGATAATCTAAAATCATATTAGGTTCATTACAGTCCATATGAGAAAGGGTGAAATATAAAAATGCTGTTGAAGAAAAAAATGATACAGAGCCTAAAATACAAGATAATATAAATATCAAAGGTAGATTCCATTTTTTAGGCTCAGCTGAAGGTTTTTGTGAATCATAAGCTATAGCAATTATTATCCCATTATTCAATAAGGCAATTATCACAAAAGTTAAGACTGGGAGAATCGTTACATTTGGAAGATTCTTACATCCAGAAACCCCAGAACAAGAATACAAATCAGGTTTGACAAAAACGGCGCCTACAAAAAAAAACAGTAAAAGCTGGAAACTGCAATAAATGCGATATACACAATAAGTTTCAGCTCTTTGGAAAATCTCCCGAGCTTTTTCTATTGATTTTATTATCGGCTCTAATCCTTGTTCATGATATATTATATCTGCTGCAGTTTTTGCCGCATCTGTAGCACCATAAGCTGCTAGACCAACATCAGCACATTTCATAGCTGGAGCATCGCTTATAGAAACCCCAGTAATCCCTACTTTTTTCCCTTGTCTTTGTAGCATTTTAACTAATGTAAACTTATGCTCTGGGTACACTTCAGCATATCCATCAGCATTTAAAACTGTAGCTTCAACAAGTTCTTTTTGCACAATATTATCATCAGAATTAAAAACTTCAGCATTAAAAATCACATCCCCAAAGCTAACTTTTCTACAAACTTCTTTACAAAACTGTAGATTATCCCCAGTTAGTATAGTGATTTTTATGTTTAAATTTTTTAACGACTGTATTTTTTTTTCAATATCTTCAGAAAAAATATAATAAATAGGTATAAGTCCATATATATCCCATTTACCATGTGTATTAGTTTTTCCTATAGCAATTGAACTAAATCCTTGATTAGCAAGTTCATAAACATTCTTAGTGATTTCTATGTTTAATTGTATATTTTCTGTTAAACTCATTATAACTTGTGGAGATCCTTTACAACAAGAAAAACATTCTCCAGTTACTGTATTCCTTATATTAGCCATAGTCATTTTGTTTTTAGCATCATAATTAATAAAATCTTCTTCTTCATAAGAACTCAAATTAAGATTATATTGTTCAATAGCATATTCATATATATATTTATCAATAGTATTCTGAGAATCTTTTTCTTTTTTACTTGCAAGTAAGGCAAGGAGGAAAACATCATGATCATTTGAACTATTAAAAAGAATTGGAGATTTTATAATCAGTTCATCTTTTGTTAGAAAACCTGATTTACTTATACAAAGAGCATCCATTCCAGCAAGTTCTTCTATAGAAGATAAACAACTTACAACAGCTTTTTGTTTGTTTAAAGATTTCGCCCCTACAGCTAAAGTTGTTGCACATACAACTTGCATGGCTATTGGTAAAGATATAACCATAAGTACAGCACAGATAGCGATACATTCAAGAAACTCATTACCTTTTACTAATAAAATAACAAATATAACCATGACTAGAATTCCAGCTATACTCATTAAAAGAAATGCTATTTGTGTGAGAACTTTTTGTACATTTCCTTTTCTTTGAACCTCAGTAATTAAAGTTGTATTACGTTGAAAGAATGTGTTTTTACCTGTACTGCAAACATAAGCTTCGATTTCACCTTTTTTACATATAGAGCCCATATAAACTCTTGCACCTTCAGTTTTTGTTACAGGTATAGTTTCTCCTGTTAACATAGATTGATTTATCCTTAACTCCCCAGGTCCTAATATACAATCGGCAGGAAAAAGATCCCCTGGGGATATGAAAATTTTATCCCCAACAACTAAATCTCTTGCAGGAACGATTTTCCAAATCCTATCTCTTTTAACTTTTGCTTTTGGGGCTAAGTTGATTTTTAAAGTTTTTATTGCTTCTGTTGAGCTCCGGTCTTCATAGTACCAAACTAAACCATTGACAAATTGCAAAAATAAAAGGAAAACAAAATTCAGAGGAACTAGTCGAATTAATTCAATCAATGTGGCTGTCCATATCAAAAAAGGCATTGGTCCCCAGAAGTATTTTAGGAAGTTAATATAAGGGTTTTTTTCTCTTTCTTTTATTTCGTTTGGTCTATATATGGATTACCCATAATTTGCTTGTCTTTCGAGGACTTCTTTAGTTTCAAGACCATCTTCATGAAGAGTGGCATCTGAGAATTGAGAGGATGGAGTTCTATGAGAACGTCTTAGAGGATTTTTTTCGATTGGATGTATCCTCTTGTAGTTACTCATAAGCTATTATAATAATAATAATATTGTATTGGAAAATAAGGGATAATTTGAATTTATGATTGCGTTATGGAATTTGTTTTTAATGATAAGAGAGGATGGTTTAAGATTTGTGATATTGCCCAAAGTGATATTATAAATATACAAACTGAGAAGCTTAAGTCTGATATTCTCTTATAAAATCAAATACTACTTTCATAAAATTTTATCGAAGCCTCTGAACTTAAAGACAAATAGAAAAAACGAAATCATTGACTAAAAATTTAATGAAGTCAATTTGGGCCAAGATGCAAACATAGTTATTTTTACATTTAATATAGTTATAAAAAGATATTATTTTGTATCTATTTCTAGTATAGGTAACCTAAATGTTATTTTTATATACAAATTAGCAACTAGCATGCACTTTAAAACTAAAACAAGTATTGAAATTCATCCACAACAGATCACAAATTCAACACAAGAAAAATAAATACTTAGTGAACAAGATTATCTTCATATTTAATAGGAAAATCAAATTCTCAAGACAAAATCTATATGCAAAAACCCTAAAAAAACATGTACAACACAGTAAAAATACATAAAATCCTTCATTTTCCATAAGAAAGCTAGAAAAAACTTTTTAAAACCATTGGATATATCAAAAAGGCATTATTTTCTTAAAAAATTCCAAATAATAAATTCGATAAAAATCCAAAACTAAATCATAAAACTCACTTTAGAAGAAGTGGTTAAAAAGTTGCGGGGTCCCTTAAGGACTTGTAATCTTAATTAACTTATTCTGCTATATACTTTGTGGGCTAGACTATTTAAAGCAGAATAGGCATACGAGGATTTAGGGATAAAATTCAAGGCTTCTAATGATTTCATAAGATGTATCAAAGCAAGTCTTCTTGTAGTCTCCAAGCCAAATTTAAGTGCTGCTTCTTTTCCTTGAATAATATCATCAGTTTCAGTAAATTTTCTAAACACTACATCAATAAGCGAAGGCTGATGAGCACAGGCAAAAAGCACAGGTCCAGTAGCCAGTCCTTCTTTCATATCATTTAAACTAGGTTTCCCAAGTGTTTTCTTATCCCCAGTAAAATCCAAAATATCATCAACATATTGAAAAGCTAAACCTAAATGTTTCCCAAACTCAAAGCATTTTTCTTCTTCCATCCCATAAAGCCCAATACCTTTACACCCATGAGCTATCAATGAAGCAGTCTTAAAATATGTTTTATGGCAATATGCAACTAATAAAGCATCTAAATCACTTTCTTGAGTATCACTTTGAATCAATTCACCTTTAGATAAATTTTCCATTATCGCTGATATAAGTTCTATTAATCTTAGATCTTTTAATTCTGTACACATAAGTGATGCTGTTGATATTAAATAATCACCACCAAGAACTGCAGCTTTATTACCAACTTGTTTATGAACTGCAGTTTGTCCACGACGAGTTTCTCCACTATCAATGACGTCATCATGAATAAGACTTGAACAATGAATCATTTCGATTACTTGGGAAAATATTCTTTGGGTATGATGAATAGATGATAAGGAAAAGTCTTGATTTTTAGCTGAGTTTATTGCCCTTGCTAGGATTAAAGCAATTGTGGGCCTTATGTGTTTACCTGGATGTTTGAAGTAATACTGTGTTATGTAGTCTACAGAATTCTCACCTGATTGTAGATAACTTTGGATACTTTTTGTGAAGTCAAGCATGTCTTGCTTGATAATTTCGAAAGGGTCAAGGGATTTGTGAAAGTTTTGTTCGAAGAGAATTTTGTTTTCTTCAGGTGTAAAAAGCTTACCTTTTAGACTGCAGATGATGTTACAGTCTTCAGAGAGCTCTGGAAGAAAAAACTTCAGCTTTGAGATTGTTTTCATTTTGGATTTTATTAATGGATTTTTTGTGAGAAGGTTAGGATAGTTTATATGTTTTTTTTTGATTGTAATTAAGTTTTAGGGTGTTGAGATTGTAAATTGATTTATTTGAAAAAATTAGGTTTTTGGTTTTTAGTATTAAAGAATGCATTTTAATTAAGAATATATTTCTTATACACCTGTTATTTTTTATTTTATTAGGCTCAACAACAAAACATGACTATTAAGATTTTCTATAATGCTGATATCTTAAAAAAAAAAAAAAAAATTTCTTCTAAACTAAAATCAATCCTCAAAAACATACACAAATTTTCACCTAAACAAATTCTCATAATTTTCAATAAAATTTTCCCAAAAACCAAAAACTGATTTCCTAAATGATAAATATTTTCTTCACCCAACATCCCGCATATAATTCCTAAAATTTTTATTCTTACAATTTTTGATTTAAAATCTTAATCTTCAGATAAAAATATCCTGAATAATATTTGTTTAATCAATGTGGAGTGCAGGGATTAGCCGGACTAAAAAAAATGATATAGGCAAATCTTATGTGTTATATGAAACTGCAAAGACTAACCTAGGTCAATTTCCTCCAAAGCCATTAACACGTGGAACCAGAACACATTCTCAAGATGTGAACTCTAGAAAGTTGATGATTCAAATAAGTGAATTAGAATCCCAAAAAAGAATCTCACAAGAAAAGGTTAGAATTTACGAAAACCATATCGACGACCTAACTGATCAACTAAACAGAATGCATTCAATAAATAAGCAACTTCTAAACACTAAGTCAACCGTAAACCCAGCTGACGTTGAGTTTATAGTCTCAGAACTCCAAAACTCTGATATTAAAGCGAAATTCTCACAATGCATAATCGAAAACGATAAATTCAAATCAGAAGTTGAGACTTTACGTGCCCAATTAGAAAAACTTCAATACAACAACAAGTTCCTAGAAGACCAAAAAGCTGAAAACCTTAAAAATGCTGGGATTCCAGAAAACTTGTCAATGAAAAGCATAGAAGAACGTTTATCCACACCTCGTCTTGGGCTTATTCGTGGTCTTGACAAATATCGTTATGGGGCAAAAAATCTTCAAATGCTCCATAAAGCTTTATCTGACATGTCATCTTCCCCAAACCTTAGTTTTTTATTTACATCTTTAGTTATCGGCATTAAAAGAACATTAGATTGTGAACGTTGTTCTTTATATCTTATATCGAATTTTATACAAAGATTATACATTGATTCTAATGATTCTCAAGCCCCAATACAAAAACTTAACCTTTCAGGTACATGGATTCTAGTCCATAATGATATAAATGTTAATAATGAGCCTCCGATTTTCACTAATATAAATGATGCTGTTAATGGGATTAAATCAGGCCAAGACCTTGTTGAATCTGCTGTACTCAATAAAGAAATTACGTTAATTGTCCAATGTCAGATGTCTTCTAAAGGACTTTTTGAACAAATAGATGAAATTCAATTAAGAATCCTCCTTGAAACCTGTATTTCATGTACCAAAATTTTTGTAGGCAAACAAAAAGAAGATAATTTACAAGACCAACTCCTTGAAGTTACTAATATTTGTGCAGCTTTTGCTAGAGCACGAACTTATCATTATCTTGCTAGTACTATAAACTCTTTACTTCCGAGTTTTTTTGACTTTGAAGCTGCTGAGATTTTATATATAGATGAAGAAACTTCAGAGTTTTATGGAATCACACATAGCCAAAGTTTACAAAAATTCCCTTTGACCTTAGGTTTAACTGGAGAAGCTTATACAAGTCGTTCTATGAAAATTTATGAAAGTTTTGATAAAAAAGAATATATTGGGGAAATCGATAATTTCGCAAGGGTTAGTGAATTGCACAATTTAATTATTGTATGCTTACCTGGGCCAAATAGGGTCATTCTTGGAGTACTTCAGCTTTACAACAAATTAAACAACAGTATATCATCAAAAGATATACAAATAATTGGAGAAATGAGTATATTGCTTGGAAGTGTAATAGCAATGCTTTCTCATATAAATTCTTAATAAATGGCAAAAAGGGTTATAAAGCACTGCGAACCGGATAAACAAAAAAAAATCAAAGTTGAAAAAATTGTATTGAAAAACTATGGAGAGTCTTTGACTAGAGCTTTTGAGTATAACCAAGGGAGTTTTCTAGGGTATTTTTATGTTTTTAAAAGAGTTGAGTTGTTTGGTATTATCCTATCTGTTAAGTACCCTAATTATGAGGAGTTAGAATATGTAAAAAATGTCGAAATCGATATACGAAATCTTGAAAATCTGAGAAAGTTCCAGAAATATTTATGGCATCACTTTTTACGAATTACAAACCCTAAAACCCAAGGACCTTTATCTGAAGTCAACTATTTAGTCGTCCCGATTTCAGGGCGAAATATTGATTTTGCCTTTGTCAATAATATTTTCACATTCCAAGGGAGGAGTTTTACTGATATAAAAACTCAGGATCGAGAAGGTCTAATGGCAATCTCAACAAAAACTGGGGCGCTTTGGAAATATGTTGGGGAAGTGCCTGAAAGAGTGCCTGAGTTTTTTGAAGTCCTCTATGGCAAAGGTTACAATAAACTGAAAATCATAAGTCAAGAATACCAAAACGAAAAAGTTGTCGATATAATCCTCAAAAGCAAATTAGACTCTAATTCTATCGCTGGGTTTAGGAAAAAATGTTCAGGGGAAATCACTGAAAAAGACATATGTTTCGTAAAATTCGTCAAATCTGTGAAATATGAACCCAGCAATACAAACGACAAAAATGTATATGCAAAAGGCACTCCTATGATTTTATTAAAAAATCTTACTGAATTTCCTTTTACAAGTTCTCAATGGGATCAAGGATATTCTTTAATTTCATGTTTAATTGACTTAGAAATATACTCATTAGCAATTGACTTGGCTGAAAAAACAAACTATACATTTAATATGAAATATATAAAACAAGCTATAACATCAAGTGATGTTGATCCTATAATAAACTATGAATCTTTAGAAACTTTAGGGGATTGTGTATTGAAATTTCTATGTACACTTGATTTGTCTTATTGTTATATAAATGATACTGAAAGCCAACTGACTGCAAAACGTAATAATATTGTGTCGAATAGTTACTTTTCTGATATTTGTAGGAAAAATGATTTTTATGTTTATTTGAAGACACACCTTCCTCCACATTTCGCTTATCGCCCAGCGTATTTTGAAGAGAGGTCTTCGAGTTATGAAACTTTATCATATACTCAGACTATAACAGAAAATGTTTTGGCTGATTTTTTTGAAGGACTTGTTGGATGCTTTTATGCTGGTGGGGGTTTGTTAGCTGCAGGTGAATTTCTATATAAATACGGGATACTAAAAAAGTGGAAGGCTATTAAAACTTGTATATCAGGGAAAAAATTAATAGTAATAACAGATGAAGAAGCTAAAAATTACATAGACCCTAGGACAAAAGTTCATGAGTTCTTCAAAAGTTCATATATAAAAAACAATAGTATTCATCTAAATGATGACCTTTTCTATAAATTCAAAGACCCTAAAATACTGAAAATATCCTTAACACATTATTCTATGTGTCTAGGGTTTAACTATGAAAAACTCGAGTTTATCGGCGATGCTATCCTAGACTTAATCGTCATGTCTTCAATTTATTTCTTAAAACACATGAAACCACATACCTTAAGTTCAATCAAAAGACTCATTGTCTGTAATTCAAATCTTGCAAGCATATCTTTAGTTTCTGGATTAAGTCAATATATAATAATCGATGATAAAAAAAATGAAGTTTCTAAAAATTGGTCCATATTAGCATGTGACCTTGACATAATCAAAGATGATATTTTCAACTTTGACTACCCAAAATTCTATAGTGACACAATTGAATCTTTAATCGCAGCAATATTTTTCGATAGTAAAAGTTTAGACCTTACATATCAACTTATTAGTAATTGGTTAAAACCCCAAATCATATATGCTTTTAATAACATTGAAGAACATATCAGATTACAAAATCTAAAATTAAGTCATAATGCTTTAAAAATAGTCCGCAGAAACCTTATTGCTAAAAAACTTCCTGACAAAATATGAAATAATATCTCTAATTGTTAACTACTTAATAATAAAGATAGAAAGGTAAAGTGATTTTTTTTTCTGCTACAAAATATAAACCCTCACCTGAATAAGATATGAGTGGGGATATTTCACAGCAACAACCTTCAGTTTCAGGCTTGTTATTAAAAATTGCCCCAGCTTTTTTTAACCATTTCAAGTGTAGGTCTGATATTAATTTTCTAGCACTTTCTGGACTATCAGCGCCAGTAGCGTTTTTCACTGGGGCGAATTCTTCAGATCTTTGGATTTCCATTGCTGCGCTAACTGTTGATAATGAAAAAATGTCGAAATAAAATAGTTCGAATTTTACCCCGTTTGGCTCTTTTGGTGTAGTTTTTGTACCAGCGGAATAAAATGGGATTTTTTTTCTAGCGATGTGGTATTTGGATCTTAAAAGTTCTAGTGAACTAGTTATTCTTCTTAGGAAACTCACTCTGAAAATGTGGTTGAGGATGTTTCCACCAAAATAAACTAACTTACCGTTGTCGTCAACAAGTTTGGCCATTTCTTCACTAAGTTCAGAATATTCGATGATTCCTTGTTTTCCACCTCTAAGACCAAGTATTCCCATGCTTTCATTATAACTAACTTTTTCTACAACTTTAGTCGAAACTTCAGCATCACTATTATCCGCAAAAGCTAAAAAAGTTGGGTCACAAACTTTAACCATCACATTATCAATACCACAAACATGAACAAATCTAACACCCTTACTTTCAAGCCAATCAAGTGCTTTAGCTTTAAGTAATCCTTCATAAACCCCTCCATTCCCATTAGGAGCCATACAAATCTTATCTTTTTCATTCAGAATAATTTTCCCTTCAAAGTCAATAGCAGGAAGCATATCTTGTTTAAAGAAAAACACTTGATTTTGATCTAAACCAAAGTAATTATTAGATTCAAAAAAGTGCACCATAAGATCATAAGTTTCCCAATTTACCATAATCAGCCATGGTATAGATGGAGTTTGTTGTCCTGCAAGATTTTTTAACCTAATAAGTCTTTCAGCAAATAATTGAAGAAGCGTTTTATGAGAAATTAAACCTATATCATACATGCCTTTTGGATATGGAACACCTAATCTTGTCCCTTGACCTCCAGCAAAAGTTAACACTGCAGCTTCACCTCGACTGATAATTCTAAGCCCATCACTTTGAAGAAGGTTTTTATGATCTGCACTTGCTGATTCTAAATTGAAAATGTTTGGGAATGGAGAAAAGTCATTTGATTCTTCGGGAACATGGCCTGATTTGAAAAAAGAGTATAGGTTAGAGAGTAACTCCATGTCGATTTGACTAGCTTCAAAGAGAAGGGATTGCTGAGATTCGGCAGAGAGGGTTGAGAATTCAGCGAATACATGCCCTTGACCTAGTTCTTCAAATTTCTTGATAATGGATTCCATTTTATACAGTAATTTTAAGTTGATTTATGATTTTATTTAGAGATAAGGCTTGGGTATTTAAAATATTGAATTTTTTAAAAGGTTAAGATATGTAGATTATTTTGTATAAAAAGGTTAGAAAGTGTTTTGAGATTTTTTATTAGTTTGGATAAGGGTTTAAGATTTTAGTTTAAAGATGATTAAATTGGGGAATTATTTTTTTTTAATAGGTGAAAGTATGTGTGGTTGGTTAATGTAAAATCAATGCTTAATTGATAAGATTAATTTTATTTGTTAATGATTGAAATATATTATTAAATATTGGAGTTGAAAATATTTAATGTTTTAATAGATTGCTTTTGAGTGATGAGATAGTTTTTAATAAAAAGGTTAATCATATAAAAATAAGCATTTAATAAGTTTACAATTTTAAATTATATAAAAGGATAAGATTTAAATCTGATACTTTAAGTAAAATTTTTATAGCATAATAATTAATAAAATTAAAGCATAGTGATAGTCAGTTTTATACTTAAATAAAATCTTTCAAGTGATACAATTTCTATAATGATTAAGGACGTAAAAATAAGCATGCAGATATAGATAACCTTTTAAAAAATAAATACTTTTTTTGCATAATAGCCAAATGAAAAAACCTGATTTATAGAGTCTTCAAGTGATAAATTTTATTATTTCAATACAACTTTTTGAATTTAATATCAAAATTTTATTAAAATCAGAATGAAACATTAAGAGAAAAAAATTTACCATAATAAGACTTAATAAACAATTTAATAATACTTATTCATCTATCACAAGCCAAAGACCAATTCACAAAAAATCGAAAATATTAGCAAATCTTGCAAAAAACTATTACTATTAAAACAATCATAACTAAAAATAAGAAAAAACAAAAACAAAATTATTTCACATAAAAAATCTCATAACATAAATTTTATCAAGTTCAACATATCCTTTAATTAATACCAATAACTTAAAATTTCCCATGAAATATCGAAATAATACTCTAAATATAAATGCATAAAAAACGAGGAAGTGAAGAGCCTATGACTGACCGTACGCTCAACGTCAAAAGAAAAAAAGGCCTCGTAATAGGAGCCTTGAAAATAAACAAGCAATCTATAAACCCAACATCAAAAAGTGAAAAAAATAGCCCAGCCTCAATCAGGCAATACAAGCCAAGAGACTATTCAAGTTCACGTAATTGCATAATTCGTATCCCATCACCAAAATCTTTAAGTGGTCATTCAGAAAAAGCAAGTCCTCGCAATGTTAAATTGCTCAAACTCCATAATACTTCTAAGCTAAAAAAGTCCATTCAAGAATCTTCAGGACTGTTAATCCGACAAAGCCCAGGCCGAGTATCTCCTAAAATTTCTTTTATTAAAAGGAAAAAGTCTACATCAGAAATTTTAGAATGCTCCAAATCAAATCCAATCATGCGTTCAAAAGTTCTTTTTATGAAAGAAAAAGAACAGTTAATTGAAGCTATTACTAAATCTTTTAAAGAAACTTTAGCTGAGCCACAAACAACTTTGAAATTTTATAGTATTATAAAGCTTTTAGGTCAAGGGGCATTTGGTAAAGTAATGTTAGGAATTCATGTACTTAGCGGTAAAAAAGTTGCTATAAAAGTTTTAGATAGAGCGTATTTATTGAATGAGCATTCAAGAAGAAAAATATTTAGAGAAGTGTATATATTAAAGAAAATCAGAAGTAAGTTTGTTGTGAAAATATTAGAAGTATTTGAAAGTGAGGATCATTTTTTAATTGTGATGGAGTATATTGGAGGAGGAGATTTGCTGAATTATTTGAAAAATAATGGACGTATGAGTGAAAGTGTTTGTAAAAAGTTATACTATGAAATAATCCAAGGGGCAAATACAATTCATAAACATGGGATTTTGCATAGAGACTTTAAACTTGATAATATTTTATTAGACAAAGCTGTGGAAAATATAAAAATCTGTGACTTTGGTGTTTCTAAAATCATGCATAAAGGGGAGATTATTCTTGATCAATGTGGAACCCCTGCATACTTGGCTCCAGAAATTGTTATAGATAAAGGTTATGAAGGTTTTTGGTCTGATATTTGGAGTTTAGGTGTTTTGCTTTATTGCATGGTTTGTGGAACTGTTCCATTTAAAGGTAACACTTTAGCTGAACTTCATAAATCTATTCTTTTAGGCAAATATGATTTGCCTGAATTTTTAAGTGAAGAAGTTAAAGACTTGATACGTAAAATGCTTCAAATAGTTCCTTGTAAGAGAATTCCAATTGAGGCTATTTTGAATCATCCTTGGTTTTATGACTGTGAGAACTTAACAGTTGAAGACTTGGCGATTGAAGAAGAGACTTTGAGGTTAGATCAGGAAGCTGTTAAGACTATTGAACAGTTTGGATACCCTAGGCCGTTTATATTGAATTCTCTTGAGTATAAGTCGTTAAACCATGCTTATGCTTCTTATCAAATAACTATTTCTAAATGAAACACTAAAGAGTATATGTTTTATGTAAGAGTATTATATTTTTAATGTAGATTGATAATAATTGACTTGAAGAATATTTTTTGGTTTTATATAAAATAGTGTTGTTTATATAGCTTTTGTTATAAAAATATAAGAAATTCTGGATATAGAGTTGTTGTGGTTATTAAATATGATAAAAATAAATCGAGTTTTGTTTATGTATGCTGATTTAATGCTGTTAGTCTCCATGAGATTTGTCATAGATGAATGATATCTACCTAATAAATGAAATATCATAAATTTACAACATGCAATTTAAAAATTCTTTGATATATAAAGAATATAATAATTTTTGAACTTGTAAAACATTTTCTTTCAGAATTTTAAACATACAAAAAAAATTTATTTTCTAAATTTTAAGCAGAATCAAAAAAAGTAAATAATGTTTATACCTACAGCCTTCACTTGAATATCATATTTTAATAGTAAATCATTCTTATAAATTATTTTTTAATTTTACTTGATTTCTATCAAATCCAAAAATTGATAATATTATTCAACTGCGATATGAATTTGAAAATGTTATGAATAAATTTCAAGAATTATATAAAAGAAGTATTTAAGAATAAAAATCATTTAAAGGAAACTCAGATTGGAAACAGAATTAGCTACTCGACCTTCTAATTATTATAAATTATGGTAAAAAGAAATGAAAAGCTAATAGAAAAAATATAGGCTTTGTGCGAGTAGGCACAAAGTGACTATTATTTGATTATCCATTTGAGAGAAAAATCTAAAACTCAAATTTGAACAATTAGTATATTAATAAAATGAGCAAATCACAATTTATTTGACTTACAATAGAAGTTTTAAATATCATTAGTAAAAAAAAAATCATAATTAATAGGTAAATTTATCTATTAAAGGTCTACTTTCTTGTCTAAATCAAATTTAATACTCGCTTTATCTAGAACAAACTTCAGCAAACCTTCATAATTCCTTTCCCCATTAAACTCAATAGGATTTTTGTTATTAGCCGGATAAAATTTAATAGTTGGAAACCCTCTTACCCCAACACCTTTAGCTTCATTAACTGTAGCGTCTATTTTAGCAATAACAATTGATGTCACCCCTTTAAGTTCTTGAGCAAGTTTTTCATACTCAGGAGCTAATTGTTTACAATGTCCACACCAAGGTGCATAAAACTCAACAAGTACATCTTTAGTTTTATCTAAAACCACCTGATCATAATTTTTCCCAACTAAAACCCTAACTGAACCATCATAATTATTCTGAGGGATTTCTTGACTTTTATAATAAGCCTCAATTTTCTTATTACTCCAACTATTAGCAAAGTTTTTAAGCCCATCATAAGTCAAAAACCCATTATATCTATATTTCTTAACCTCACCTCTAGGGTCAACAATTATAGAAACAGGCTGATCTATAGCTCCAATACCAAAATACTCAGCAAGTCTATTATTATCATTTGACCTAAGATCAGCATATGAAAAAACTAATATTCCTTTATACTCTTTGCTTAAAGATTCCATATCAGCTTGATATTCACTATATGAATTAGCAAATAAAAACAAAGCTGGAGAGGATTTTTGGAATATCAAATCTATAGCATCGTCACCAAATGGAATCACTAAAGGTAATCTATTATCATTAACAAAACGACTTATTTCTGTCATAACATATCTACCTTTATAATCAACTCTTCTCTCGTCAAATTGTTTAAAAATCATTAGAGATGGTTGAGAGACCCCAAAACTTTTAGGAGTTTCAGTATCTGAAACTAAAGCAAAAGTTACTGAATCAATACTTTTAGCGACTTGTTCAAAAACTACAGCTTCAGGAGTATTTTTTTCAGAGAAAAGCACTACGAGAACTTTATGAAGACTACTGAGATTTTGTAAGCTGGATAAAGACGAAAGATAAGTAATTGATGGGGTGTTTCTTTTTAAGATCCAAGAAAAGATTGTATCTTCTGTTCTCCCGCCTGTGTAATCACTTGGGATTTTATTAGTAAAGTATTTTAAAGTTGGGTAGCTTTCAATTTTGTATCGACTTGCTAAGACTGTGCTTGTTGTTGCATCAACTTTAGCGATTTTTATTGGAGGAATGTTTGTGGCGAGTTTTTTAGCAGCTTTAGAGTACTCGGGGGCTAGTTTTTTACAGTGACCACACCAGGGGGCATAGAACTCAACTAAAAGATCAGGTTGTTTTTCAAGAGCTTCATTGAAATTATCATCATTTAACACCCAGACTCCATCTTCTTCAACTATATCTGCTAATATGATGAAGACGATGAGAGAGATTATCCATAACTTTGACGACATTTATTAAGATGTTATATAGAAAATTCTAGTATTTAACTTGTTATAAAGATTATGCGTTTATTATCACCTGCAGATCATTTCCAGAATCAAGTTCTTTTTCTTTAAACTTCTGAAAAGGTATAAACGAAATATCTAAAGTACTTCCATTAAATGTTAACCCACTAAGAGCATTTCTAACTACCTTCGCTTCAGCAACTGTAGGAAATTCCAAATACACATTTCCAACAAAATCTCCATCTCTAGGGATATAAACTTCTAAAACTTGGCCAAATCTATTAACATGTTCTCTAATATCATCAACTAAATCCTCATAATTTTCTTCTAATTCTTGTCTATTTACCATTTTCTTAACACAAAGTACTTCACTTGATAAAAATACTCTTAAAGGTTTAAGTGGTCCTTGTTTATTAACATCAGTAATATTTGCATAAGCTGATATTGTAGGTAAAGTATATCCCCCCATAAGTGTATTACGTTCTGTAGCTGAAGCTGGTTGTGAACCACTATAAGTTTTAGGTCTTCCAACTTTAAGATTTTGTCCTAATATTGGGTAATTGTTTAAAGAAAACGCAAGATTAGCTTCTTCTATACTCCTAAATTCAACAAAAGCATAATGTCCATCTTGACTTATCCATGAACTTAAAACCGGATGTCCAGGATATGCATTAAGTTTCTTGTTTATCAAAGCTGTATTTAATAAATCAACTAATTGTATTTGAGTAATTCCTGCAGGTAAATTCCCTACATATAATTTTCTATCAACTTTTGTAGTCTGAGCTGCTTTTACTGTTTCTAAGCTTTTTATGATATCCTTGTCATCAGGGTTCACATCACTAAAACGACTTTTTTTCGACTGCTGCCTTCTGGGGCTTCTAGATCTTGGTCTAGCAAAAGACATAATATTACAAAGTTACCAATTTTATATAGTTATAAGAGTTTTTCTAATGGCTCTGGGGTTATGTTACTACGAAGAGGAGTAAGTTTTATATTTAAATGATTATGGCTCCTTGGACTTTTTTTAGAGATTTCATATAGTTTTCCTGAACATATTAAATTGTTGTTTATCTTTTGAGTACTTCTATTGTAGATGTTTTTTAAACGATTTAAATGACGGATTTTTGATGGGCTAAATGAACTGAGTAAGGCCCGGGATTTTTTATCGATGTTTGTTATTATGGTAACTTTACTGATTGGGTATAACTTTGCGTTTGATTTTGATGAACGGATTGGGGAGATGCTGGAATTGTTGTGGTTTTGGAGATAGACTGTTGATGATGAATGATCTAGGATGTTTATGAGAGAAGGGGCTTTGTTTAGATGGGTATTAGAGGCGATTTTATAAGAGGAGTGCCTTTCCATTAAATTTTCAGATGATTATGGAAATTTCTTATTAGAGTTGGTAGGAAGTTTGGAATTTAGGTTTAGGGATAATTTGGGGATTTTTAATGGTGATAAATATAGAGATTAAATTCAAAAATCTGTTGAGATAAAAGTTGAAAAAAAGATGAGTTGATAATTTTGTGTGCATTTTTAACAGTTATTGTTTTATTTTAAACTTAATTTTGCTGATTCTTGTGTTTAGAACGGATTTTAAAAACCAAGAAAATGCTTATAGTGTATTAAGTAAGGTAATAAAATGTTTTAGAATGAAATAAAAAAACTATCAAACTTCAAGAAGGTAGCGAAATTACAAATTTTAAAGAATTTATATAAAGAAGCTGCAAAACACTGAAATAGAAGCCATTTTAATTCATATTCAATATATGAGAAAAAATATACAGATGAAGTATCAATAAAACCATTTAAGATCTAAAAGGAAAAACTACAGACAATTA
The DNA here is from genome assembly GCA_001970955.1 of Stentor coeruleus. NCBI lineage: Eukaryota > Ciliophora > Heterotrichea > Heterotrichida > Stentoridae > Stentor > Stentor coeruleus. The sequence goes on along the minus strand of MPUH01000203.1, from coordinate 48,313 downwards.
TATGCTTTGGGAAATTATAGAGATATTCTATATATGTTTGTAAAAGAAAAAAGGTAAATATAACTAAGGGAGTAAAATATAACTAGATGGTAAGATACATAAAGGTACCTAATATGAAGTTTGTAATTTTTACAAAGGCTGTATTATAAAATTAGGTATAAATTATTTAGTGAGTGTGATGGAAATCAAGACAGGTAAAGAAGTTTTTAATGGTTTTTTCAAAGATAATCAAGCAATGCAGTTTAAAAAAGATTACCCAGAATGCGTGAATGAAAAGTGGGAGCGTTGAAACTATACTTATAAGATAGTAATTAGTTTTGATATAAATGGGATCACTTTGCCATAAAGAGGACCAAAGGGTAAATACTATATAGCCAGATGAAGTCCTTAATGCTATTCAAAACAATGATGGTAACTTTATCTTTACTAAAGAAGATTTATTAAAACGCCTTACTGCTGTAATATTCAAACAGTACAATTGGACTTACCTTCATTTAGCAGTATGGGTAAATAAGATAAATATTGTTCAAGCATTACTCAAAATTGGTGCTGATATAAATATTCAAGATACTAATGGAGATACTCCTTTACATCTTGCACTAATTACCAATAAAAGATTCCTTGCAAAAATCTTATTGGAAAAAGGGGCTAAAGTCGATATAAAAAATGTTGTAAAATTCATTTAGGAAGGGGTAAAAGCTATTGAACTTATGAATGGAGATCCATTAGAATTTATGAAATTTAGAAGGACTGAGACTGAGGTTGAGGATTTAGAAGGTATTTTGGATTCTAAGAATACAATTAAATAATATAAATTTGTATTATGGGAATGAATTAGCTTTTGATATTAAAGTGATATTATTAGAAAAGTAGGTGTTACACATTTTTATTAAGTCAAATTAATATTGAACTTGACCTAAAAGAACAAGTTGAATTTGAATTTTAAATGCTATAAATGTGGATATAAACATGTGAATATGTTAAAGAATATTTTTTAGGAATTAAGAAATAATCATGCAAATCCTAATTCAAAACAATCCTAACATCATCCCATCATCTTTCTAACTTATCACTATCTCATCTCCAAACCTACCAAAATTTTCCATTTCAAATTCATTTAAATTTTTTTACTTACCAAATCCCACTATTTAATTTTTTTAACCTATTAAATACATCTCATTTCAATATCCATTCCAATCAACGCAAAATATAAATAATGGAGCTCTCAGAACCAGAACTTATAGACATAGGTAAAGCCTTATTTGTCTCAAGTATAGTCGCTAGCATAACCCCAGATGATCCTGAAAAAATAACTCGTTGGTGTTATATCAACAAGCAAAAATACACCGACCAAGACTTCCCCCCAAGTCGAATTTCTCTAATCAAAAACCCAAAAACCTCAGAAAAAGTTAAAGCTTGGAAGAAATTCGAATGGAGACGTGCTACTGATTTCCTTACTGATGCCCCAGTCAATGTCTTTGTAGGAGGAATCACCCCAGATGACATTCGCCAAGGAGCTTTAGGAGACACATATTTCCTATGTGCCTTAACTTTACTTGCAGAAAAGCCATCTCGTATAGAAAAGTTATTTATTACAAAAGACCCTAGCGAATGGGGTATTTATGCTGTTGAATTATGTGTACATGGGGAGAAAAAAGTTGTGGTTGTGGATGACTTTTTCCCATGTACTGGACCTACCGGAGGACCTTGTTTTTCAAAAGCTAATGGTAGTGAATTATGGGTTATGATATTAGAAAAAGCATGGGCTAAAGTATATGGGAGCTATGAGAGGACTGAAAAAGGCACCTCAAATGGTGCCTTAAGAGATTTAACAGGTGCACCAACTGTGACTTATAAATTCGAAGAAGGGACTTGGGAAAAAATCATTGAAGGTATAAGAGAAGAGTATATAATATGCGCTTCAGCTAGTAGTAATAAAGCTTCACAACAGATTTTAGAAGGAATTGGGCTTATTGGCTCACTTAGTTATGCAGTACTTAAAGCACAGGAAGTAAAAACTAGTGAAGGACCTGTCAAATTAGTTATGCTTAGAAACCCTTGGAGTAATGCTGAATGGCAAGGAGATTGGAGTGATAAATCACCTAAATGGACACCACAATTGAAGAAACTTTTAGATTTCACTGAAGAAGAAGATGGAACTTTTTGGATGTGTTATGATGACTTTAAGGACTATTTTTCAGCTGTGACTATCTGTCAAATTAATGACCGTTATGTTTATAGATCATTTAAAGCAAAGCATGCAAAAGAGTCTCACATTGTATTGAAATTAGAAGTGACTGATCCTGGACAAACTTATGTGAGTGTAGATCAAATGGAGCAATGTTGTTTTTTCAAAGGTGCAGATTATAATTACAGCAATTGTAGGATGATTATAGCGAAAGAGTCCCATGAAGGATTGGTTTATGTAGCAGGAAAACAAGGGTTTGATAGGAACTTGTGGGTGAAACTAAACTTGGAAAGAGGAAATTATCAAGTCTATGTTGAATTTCAATGGGCTTCAATAGTAAAACAGTTTGTTTTATCAACTTATGGGTCATCTCATCTTAAAATCAGTAGTCTTGGTGAGGTTCCAACTTACTTAAGAGAAGTTTATATCAATAGAGCTAATGTTTCTGGTGTTGAAGTCCCTGTAGATCATGCTGATGGTTTAGTAAAATATCATGAAATGCTTCCAGAAGGTTTTGGATATTTTTATGTCTACAATAGCTCAGCTGGGATCATCAAAGAAACCTGCTACTTCAAAACTTTCAAAAACCTAAGCTTGCTTCCACCATATACTGGAGGAAAATATGATATATCTTTAGAACCTGAAGGTTTTGAAATTGTTTTAGTCAAAGTTGCAACAGGACAAAAACCTGTTTTGAAATTCACAAGTACCATTCATGCTGAAGAACCACCTAATCCACTCTTTGCTAGGATTAAAAAAGAAGGAACACCTGAAACTAGGCTACACCCAGAGACAAATGAAAAACTTGGAATAACAGTTTTTATATTAAAACATGAATCAGGAATGTATTTGCTTTATGAAAACTTATCGAAAAGTGTAAGGTTTGAAGAAGATGTTGAATTTACTTTAAGAAATGCAAAAATTGTTGGAGTTACAGGAAAAGCTGTGAGTATTGACTTAGCTCCAGGGAAATCTCAGCTTGTTGAAATCCAAAGTGTTAGTAAAAGCTGGTCAGTACAAAGAAGCTCTAGTTTCGCAATATCTTAATTTAGTTAGAAAAATTATTTTTAGTAAAAGAACTTGAACTTTTTTGTATGCTTAATCTTATGATTAAGTATTTTTTATTTATAATTTTCTTGAATTTCTTTTGTATGTCAATTGGTGATGATTCATGTAATGAGGAATAAAAATTTTATTGATATTGCATGAGATAAAAAGATCATAGTGATTATGATGAATATATGTAGCACGAAATTTATTATCTGGTTTTTTTGTGTTTTAAAAGTTTGGTGTCTGTTTGGGGTATGTTTGACATAGGGTGTTAATTAGAGACCCTACCTTTTTTTTTGAATTTGTATGGGTAGTATTTCTTTTACCCTGATATTTTTTATGTAGATACATGGGTCTCTACCTTTTCCATTTTGGCTGTAATAAGAGTATTACTGATTTAATTAATAAATATGAGTAAAGTTCTTAAAGAATTTGGCCTGCATGATGATGAAAATTACATATATCTTGATAAAGACGGTAAAGCTCAAAAAAGAATCGAAGTCATAGTACACTGGGAACCTGTTCCATCCAAGCGTATCCTCGTAACATTTAATTTTAAGTAATTATTATTCAGTGATTCTTTAAGCTACCTTCGATACCAAATTGGCGAAGCAATGGAAAAATACTCAACATTTTCAGGGTTAACAAGCATTCAAGCTATCAATTTAATATGCAACAAACAATCTATTCCAGAATTTGGGTGTATTGGAGATTATATTAAATCTGGAGACCATTTAATTTGTGATATATCCTCATTAGACATGTGGCTTGACGTCAAAATTGAAGCTGAGGAAGTGGGTTTAGTCATATTTCTAGAAATCAAAATTTATAAAAACCAATTGATAAGCTCTTTAAAAAAAAGTCTCCTTGATATAGGCAATCAGATTTTTTGAAATTATAAAAACCAATTGATAAGCTCTTTAAAAAAAAGTCTCCTTGATATAGGCAATCAGATTTTTCATTCTAGATCAATGACAATTGTTTATGAAGAAAGTGAGGCTGAATTGAAAAAAATCCAATTAGCTTATGTAGAAAATAATCTTACTACAGAATCTTGCTCAGTACTTGATCAAAGTCAAGTTAGTACTCAAATATTACATATAATAGATGAAAACATAACAATAGAAAATGAATTTGATTATTTAGATCGATATGTGAGCTTGATGCTAGCTAAAAAACTTCATGAAAACTTCAAAGTTAGTGAGGTGTCAATGCCAGGCTATTCAGTTTCTGATTCTTTGTTACTTATTTCCTCATCAGCTCCAGTAAGAAATCTTAGAGTTGAGCCTCAAGTGATGAAAAAAATCCCTTATCCCACTTCAGAAATGCATGAGAACAATTATTCTACCCAAAAAAGGTGCCCATGTATTTTATTATAAATTATTATAGGATTAGGCTACAAACTTTTTGTTGTTGTTCTATATTCCTTTATGTTTATTGACTGATTTGTGTATTATTAAATCATTTTATATGGTTTATCAGATTTATGAGCCTAATAGAAAACCTATTGACTATGCTTTTGTCTTGTAAATGGTTTTCTATGTATTTATGTCTTTCAAGATATCAAGTTTGTTTTTTTGCTGTATATTTTATAGACTTGGCTATTTGATTAAGTATAGGTTTCTGTGTGGTTTAGGTTTTTGTTATAAGGTTCTTCTTTGTTTTTGCTCCCGTTAGCATATTTTAAGCTTCTAAAGCCTGATTTTTCCGCTTTTATGTGGCAACCTTTGGAGTATGAACAATTTGCCAAAGAACTTTAGCTTTATCACGATATTTTATCTTCTTCTTAGTTATTTTTATACGTAACTCTATTAGTTTGGATATACTTATCATGTTTTGAAACACAGTCGTTAATTTCATTTATACATATCTTCATTTGCATAGATTAAACACTATAACCGTTTGCTTTACTAAACTACCAATATATTTCAAATTTTTAACCATCTGGTTAGACCTACACAATTCAAAAATTCATTTCCCATATAGTTTATCATAAAACCTAATATTTTCTCTCTAAATTACCACAACTATACAAAATACCTTAAATATTAGTTTTTATATCATTAAAATTTTTCATCATTTGGCAATAAACATTAACTTAAACTTAATACTTATTTAGAATATGCCAATTAACTTCTTGATATTCTTGAACAACCATACAAGTGTGGCAATAAAAGATGTAAAAGATGCAGTCGCAAATAAAATTGCCGCCAAGTTTAAGTTTGCTTCTCATTCTTTTACGGTTTATTGCATTTCCTAAACAGCAGCAGGTCAATGCTAAGTAAAGAGATAAGGATTCATTTAAACCTGGGATATTACGATGAGCAATGTATTGTGTTATACCTGCTCCTATAATAGGGCAGCAAAAGTTCATGAGGCAGATTGGTGTAGCATCAAAGCAGGAACATAAATCTTTGTGCCAATTTTGCGATTCTGACATTATTAGCATAGTTCTAATAGTAACTTAATAAAATAATAAAATTTAGCATTTTATATGTAATGGATTATTCTCTTATAAAAACTAGCTTATTTTATAAAACTTTATATTATTTAGAGCCTATTGACACTAGATATTTATCAATTAATGCAAGGAATTCTGTTGAAGATAAAGTTTTAAGATTGCTTTTATTAGTTACAACTTTAACCCATTTAAGATTTTGATTGTTTAACGTTATTAGGTTTTAAAACTTATTTTTATATGTAATTTTCCATCTCTTGAGATTTTTATAAAATTATATATATATTCTATTAATCAAAGTGAATATATAGAAATAAAAATCTTTAAAACTATTGCATTCTGGTATATTATTCAAAGTTTTTTTGAAGCTGTTCGAAACATTTTTTTGTTTTACTTGAGTGATATATATATTTTTTATACTTTATGATAATATCTTCCGATTTTTATGTGTAAAACACTATCAAAAAGTTAAAAAGATCATAGAAACAATTAAAAATAAAAATATCATGTAAGGTAATAGAGATTATCTTTCACAACAAGATTTTTTAGTTTTTTCCTAAGATTTAGTTGAAAAAAAAAATATTCTAATACAAGTTATTGTGAATTTTGCTTTGAAAGTTTTTATTTTCCTTTATTTTTTATTCTAGCCTAATCTTTAATAATTCACCCTAAAAGCCTCTACATTCTAGTCTGTCCTAATCACTCATATTGAACTAAATTTTACCACTTATCTCATTCTCTTTTTTCAATATCAACCCCACTACTCTATCTTTAATCCAAACCCAAATACTTTTCTATAATATTTCCAAACTAATACCAAATACCTATAAATCATCATTTTATATTTAATCCTCTAACATTATATATCAAAATATCAAAACCTATCTTAACAAGCATAATAATTTGTAATAAAAATTGATAAAAATACTGTCTATATAAAAGTAAAATCACCTATAAAGTCTCACAAAATAAACAAACTCTCTTAGATCACTTATATGAAAAAATGATCTTTATAAGTATATCCCTAACATTATTTACTCCAATAACAAAACCAAAAAGCTCAAGAATCAGTTTCTTTTATAAGTACAATAATAAATGGCAGTCAATATCAGTCTGCATCCTCTGGTACTGATGAATATATCTGACCAATATACAAGGTCTTTTGCTGATTGTTCCGAGCAGACCAGAAACTTTGGTATCCTAGTTGGTTCTATCAAAGACCGCAGTATCCATATTCAAAACTCCTTCGAATCTCCAAGTTTTAACAATGATGGAGTCATCCAACTTGATCTCGAATTTATAGAAAAACGTATGAGTATGGTCTTAGAGATTTTCCCCAACTATGAATTCTTAGGTTGGTATTCTACAGGACATTACAGTCTTCAAGATATGGAAATCCAAAAATCCCTAATAAACTTTAGCGAACATTTGCTTTATTTGAACTTTAATACAACTTTAACAACATCAGAAGAATTACTTCCAGTTGATATTTATGAAACACATGTTATAGTCTCAGAAAACATCACAAATCATGAGTTTAGAAAAGTTGCATATTCAATTGAAACTACTGATGCTGAAAGAATCAGTGTAGACTTTGTATCGAGAAAAAGTGCTGGAACAGGTGGGGATAATTCACAGTATTCTTCAGATCTGAATAACTTTTTAAGCGCAATGAGACTGTTTAAAAAAAGACTTTCACTTTTATTACATTTGGTTAAGAATAATGCTAAGGTTAGGAGTTCAAGGAAGATTATGAGGAAAGTTCATGAAATAAGCAATCAGATACCAGTAACCCCAGCTTATGAGATTGATAGAGAACTTAATAGAGAAATTAGTGAAGAGTTGTTAGTGGTTTTGGTTAGTGCGATGACCAAAGGGTCTTATCATCTTTCTGAGCTTGTTGAGAAATTCCAGATGATGAATAATGAACGTTTTGATTAAATTAGGCTAATTATTACAATAAAGTCATTTAGTTTATCTTTTGGCACTTATTTTTTTGTATTAGGTTATAATTAAAATATTTGGTATTGTAGTGATGACTATTGATTTTATGGAATCTAAGCTTTTTGAGTATGTATTTAAAATTTTACTTTTTCTTGTAGTTTGATTATGGCTTTGTCTTTGTTATAAAAAAAAGATTTTATAGTTTTTTTATTTTATTTACGTAAATTTTTATTATCATTATAAGTTTTTTGGAGGATTATCCGCTCTTGACATTACTCAGCTTTAGTATGGTTTGAGTTAATCTTATGATCTATGAATTAGAATTGGACTAAGTTTATTAGGTATTAGAAATAATAGATTTATGACTGATTATTATTTGTATTTCTAAAAATCAAATTAAGACTAATAGAATTTAAAACTTAATTTATCTAAAGTGATACCTATATTATCTTTCAAAATATTTCTGATTCAGTATATTGGCAAGAAGCTATTATAAAACTTAAATGTATCATCCAAATTGTATTGAGTGTTTTTTTAGAAATTTTATAAAACATCTAAAGAATCCTAGGATTTTTAACAAATTCTAATATAAAAGTACTTAATTCTAGGACTTTCGGAATTAATTGTCCTAAAGCTGAATGCCTAATATATTCTGTTATCTTTGAGGATTTATAAATATAACTTTTGAGATGCTTGAAAAAGCAAGTATGATTTTTTGTTGTCATAATAATAGTTTAGTGTTTGAAGAAATAAGAATACGTTTTCTTCAATACAAATATTGTGTATTTATCTTTGGTCATATGGGAATAATACAAAATAAATATATTATGGTGAAATTAATTATATGAAATTTAGACTAAATTTTATATTACTTCAAATTTTAATAAAGTTATGAATGTTTATATACCATCTATACTTAAAACTCATTATCCCATGCATCAGGAATACTTGTGTGTCTTTTTTTCTTTGGAACCTCATCTTTATCTTCTATTCTGCTTATAACATCGTCAGTATTTTTATTATTTCTAATAGCAGCTTCAATTTCAATATCTAAATTTGAAACCTTTGGGACATANTCGTCAGTATTTTTATTATTTCTAATAGCAGCTTCAATTTCAATATCTAAATTTGAAACCTTTGGGACATACGGGGCTTTCAATTCTTTACTCATAAGTTTATCCCAGTTAAATCCTATAAACCAAGGATTGCTCTTAAGATTATCGAAATTCCCTCCAATCCTACTTGCAGGATTTTTACTTAGTAACTGATTAATAAATTCCTTAACATGATTTTTATTGTCAACCCATTTAGGATATACAAGTCTTCTTTCCTGAACTTTTTCATAAATCGAATATGGATTAGTTTCCTCTTCACCAAAAGGTACACATCCAAATAGAAACTCATAAACCATAATCCCAGCACTCCAATAATCAGCTGAAAGACTATATCCATGACCAGTAATAACTTCAGGTGCCATATAATGTGGAGTACCAACAATAGTATAAGTCCTTCCACTAACAAATTTCGCAGTTCCAAAATCAATGAGTTTTGGATACCCTTCATGATCTACAACCATATTCTCAGGCTTTAAATCTCTATAAATAATATTCCTTTCATGTAAATGTTCTAATATCATAAACACACATGCAGCATAAAATCTTGCATCACATTCTTTTAGTAAATCTAACTTCCTTAATACATCAAATAAATCCATTCCTCTTATAAACTCCATTAAAAAATACAATCTTTTCGAATCTTTAAATGTTCTTACTAACTTCATTATTAACACATGGTCAAGTTGTAATAAAATCTTTCTTTCTAACACAATATTTTCTTCTATTTCATAAGCTGTAATTTTCCTTCTATCTACAGTTTTTAAAGCAAATAATGATCTTTTTGATTTATGGACTGTGAGGAATACATTACCAAACATCCCGTTTCCTAAAGATTTAATTATAGCAAGATCATTTAATTGTATAGTATCATCTTGTAATTCAATTCTTTCTAACAATTGTTTTCTGATTTTTTCATTTACTATCTGTAGAAATTCATCTTTATACATAACCCAACATATAACTTTTTTATTCGCAATAACACTTGCTGAACGAAAATTATTAAAAAGTAACGACCTCTCACCAAAGTAATCATTTTTCGTTATACTTCTTATAACCTGCCCATCTTTTATTATATCAACTTTGCCTGATTTAATCAAAAAAAAACAGTCTCCAGGGTTGTTTTGTTCAACAATAACCTGTTCATCTTCATATTCCACAATCTTGACAATATTCACCAAATTCGAAAATTGCATTTGTGTTAATCCTCTAAACAACTGAACTCTTTTCAATAACTTCATCGCTTCATTATTATTTGTAACCTGATTATAATCCCCACCAATAGCATTAAAAAAACCTGAAGCTGATATATGAGCAATATCTACATCCCCAACTGCAATAAAATCATCTTTATAAACATCATCAGATTCTTTAATAACACAAGAATCCCCAACAACATCAAAAACTTTAAAAGCACTTTCCCTACTTTTAATACTCCTAAGTTCCCCTTTTACTATCACATAAACTGATGTTTTTTTCGAAGTTCCAAATGGAATAACGACTTGATTATGATCATAGCTTTGAATTTCCATATGGTTTATAACATTTTCAGTCTGTGTTTTATCAAGTTTATTAAGGAATTCAGATTTTTCAAATGCCATGAGGACTGAGTTTTTATATAGAATTTGTTGAAGTGATGCACCTAAACATGAAGATAATTCTTCACGGCTTAAAGCAACACATATTACTTCATCTACTGCTGTTATTGTTGCTGTACGTACTGAACCATATAATAATGCTTGTTCTCCAAAATAATCACCTTTAATCATTTTACGGATTTCTTTACTACGTTGAGTACATGAAACATTACCTTCTTTGATTATATAAAGAAGTTCACCAGGATCACCTTCATTAACAATTTTTTGACCTACAGTGTATTTAAGACTTGATAAACATTGGACTAGAGATTCTTTTTGTGACTCGGATAAGATTTTGAATAAAGGTATAGAATCAATAAATGCTTTGTTTTCTTTGTAGTTTTTTGCGTTTAGATCTTCTAGGATACTTCGGAATGTTTTTCGGTCTAAGACCCAGAAGGATGTGTTTATTATTGATTTCACTGTAGCGCTTCGAGGTGTGTCGTGAAGTAAAGCTAGTTCTCCAAAACTTTCCCCTGCTTTGAGAGAATTTACCCTGTTGCCATTTACAATAACATCAACCCTGCCAGTGCATATTACAAAAAATGCACTACCTTTTGTACCCTGTTCAAAAATTATCTGATTTGAACTAATTGTATAGAGTTTCATGTGTTCTATAACCAAATACTTTTGACTCTCAGTCAAATTGGAAAAAATGAAATGTTTTTGCAAAGAATTCGAAATTAGTCTAACATCCATTGTACTCTTAGTTCTATCAGCCATAATTGCTGTGGGGGCTTCAGAAAACTCTTCTGGGCGTATTCTCCCATCAACCACAGGTTTTTTTTGTTTAAGTTGTTTTCTGCTTATTAGGGTATTTGACTTATTTACTTGCTTAGTCTCTTCATCAACTTTAAATTGGTCTGTACTATTAAGACTTGGTTTTACTGCTGGTTCTATCACTTTAGACTTATTGGCACAACTTCCCATTAATTATTTGTAACGACTTTATATGCATTTGATTTATTATTAGATTTTGAAATAAAAAAGCAAATTGAAATAATGTTTTTAAGACTTGAAGAGAAAATATTTTATAAAAAATGATCAGATGTTAAAGATAGTAAATTTTTAGTGATAGATTTAATGATTATAATATTTTTTTGAAAAATAGAGTAATTAGAAGTAGGGTATAAAGGGTGTAGATTTATTTATTATATATATTTACTAAAGAGGTTTTAGAAAAATATTTAAAGAGTAATCTTAAAAATTTAATATTTGAATTGCAACTAAGGATGATTATTTGGATTTAATGGGAGTTTAATATTTTGTGTAATTTTAGGATTTATATTAGGTTAAGGATATTGAAAAGGTAAATATTCTAATGGTGAAAGCAGAAAAACAGAGGAAACCTATGCAAAACATAAAAATCGACAAGCTAGTTATAAAATCTGTATTGGTGAAGCAGGCAATTGTATTATAAGAGCCAGTAAAGTTCACACAGAACAAAAACCTGTGCTTTCTAAGGTTTCTTAGATTGTTTGTTCCTTTGGTATAAGAAGAAATGACAAATTACAGTCAATGCAACAGTTAAAGGGCTAAAAGATGAAGATACCTTGATAGGACCCAAAGTTAAAGAATTCGAGTTTAAAAAAAATAACTTTTTTGATTCTGGGAATTTGATTCGGTATTCAAGAACATATTGATTTATGAATAAAATATGATCCTAATAAAGGCATTTATAATATGGATTTTAAAAAAATTGTATAAAGAGTGAATAGAAGAAAGTATTTAGCTTCAACTGTAGGGAAAAGCTATAAAATTACAAGAAAAAAGGCAATGCAATGATTCTAACAGAAATATGACAGAATCCTTATTAAAAAATATGAGTAAATAGTAAATTATATTCATATTTAATAATCATAAAGTTATAATAAGATTTTAACATAATTCTAAATTGATTACTAATAAAATACATAAAACCAGTCTATACAATATTACTTTCCTATACAAAATAAACTATCTATTCTAACCCTAAAAAAAATACTCTACATCTAATCCAAAAGTCCTATTTATTCAATATAATTACTTAAATCTCTAAGGTAAAAACCCCTTTACCATATCCTCCAATATTATGTTTGAGTATGACAATACTCAAAGCTTCACTTGACACTTCCTTCCCTTTGCCCCCATCATGCACAAGAGCTTCTTTAAATATCCTTTCCTGTATATCCAAATTCATATCAGGATCAATTTGTATCAAATACTGCGATGCTTGTTCAGCAGATATATTCGATCCCTTAATAACATTTTTCAAAGCATGATAATCTTCTAAAACTTCATACTCATATTCAGCAACAAGACTATTAAGAAAGTCAGCTTTCGTTACCATAGCCGCTTTACAATCAGCCTTATTAATAAACTCATCAATTTTAATCTTATTTTTCCATGCTTCAAGTGTTATTTCCCCTTTCCCATTTTCATCAAGAAACGAACAAAGTCCTTCAGCTTCTTCTTGACTAATCCACACATTAAGCCCATCTCTAATTCCATCAATAAATTCTTGATAATCAGCACTTATTCCACTATCTTTTATTGCATCAAATAAATATTCTTCATTTTCTCCTAGATTTTTTAATAATGAACAGATTTTAAGAATTGTTAACTCAAGACGATCTGGTCGATCACGATGAAGATTGTAAAGAACTCTTTCTCCTGCTGGTCTATGTTTTGAGAAAACTTTTTTAACTAATCCAACAATATCAACAATAGAAGCCTCCCCACCAAATTGCATAGTTTCATATATTTCAGAAAAATTCTCGCTTTTAGATTTAGGTTTTTTTATTATATTATTGAATTGATCTTGAACTGAAAACAAAAAAACACTAACTCTTGCAGGGATTGGTCTTGAATGGAAAATTCCCATAACTCTAGAAAAAAACACTGCATATGGATGTTGGACTTTATATAATTCTTCTAAGGAAACTGTAAGTGCTTTAAGTTGTTTAAGACCTAATGCTTTTAATCCATATTGTTTATACATAAATTCAAACATGTAATCAGCAACATTTCTTGGTAGCCTCCCTATTTCAATATCAACTTTATCAATTTTTAACTTCTCCATCATCATTGTTTCAAGGGTTTTCCATACTGTTGAATAACTCATTGGAGGCTCTTTTCTTAGTTTACTAAGTTTTTCCATTAGTGGATTATGGAAAATTATACTTGGAGATATTCCTTCGATAATTAGTGAATCTTGTATACTATGTGAAAAAGATTCAGCAGAACTTATACTTAAATTCTCTTCACGTCTAGTTTCAAAACGTAATTTATGTAATTGTTGACATTCTTCTGATACAACTTGTAATTCGTTTTCAGTTTGTTGAAGTTTACTTCTAAGTTTTTCTTTTTCTGATAAGAATTTATTGATTTGAGATTCAAAATTTTGGAAATTGATTGAGTTACGGTGAAGATTTTCTTCTATTATTGGCTGGAGGGCTGAAAGATCTTTTGGTAAACCTTGGGCTAATTGCTTTTCTAGGTCTAAGAGTCGGTCACATTCGTTCTTAAGGAAGTCGGCTTGACTTTCGAATTTTTTCCTTTCGTCTTTTGCACTTTCTAGGAGGAGTTGGGTGGTTTGGAGTTCTTTTTCAAAGAAATCTTCTTGAGTTCTCATCCTTGACTGTAAAACTTCAATTTCTCTATTTTGCTGAGCATTATTATGTAAAAGTTCAGATTTAACTCTTTCCCATTCCTCTTCAGCCATATTAAGTTTTTTAAACCCTTCATTTTCTTTCAATTTAGCAACTTCTAATTCTTTCTTTAATTCTTCAATTTCCCTCTCACAATCTTCTATACTCTTTTGAGTATCTTCAATAACTCGTTCATTTCTCTTTGCTTCCCTTCTAAGTTTTTTTATTTTCTGTTTTTTTCTCGTACATTTCTCTACAAAAAAACTTTTTTCTTCAGGTGCTCCAGTATCTTTTTTAAATGATTCAATCATTGTTGACATTTCATTTATATCATCTAAAGCTTTAAAGTATTTATTTTTAACCTCATTACTTTCTTGGATAAGATTTTCAAGTCCATAAATTTTATTTAAGGATATTTGGTATTCTTTAACTGAATCATCAAGTTTTTTATGCAGATTTTCATTTTCTTGTCCGATAGTGATTTTTTCTTGAACAAGCATAGAAATTTCTTCTTTAGATTTTTTAAGATTTTCAGTTAAATGAGCTATTTGGAGATTGAGAGAGTCAATTTCAATATCGTTTATGTTTGTTTTTGGTTCTATTGTTGGTTTTAAAGAAGATCTAAGGACTAAAGCTTCGTTTTTCAATTTTATAAACTGTTCTTGGATAACCTCATTTTCACTTTCTTTGGTTCTAAGCGATCTAATTAGTTCATCTTTTTCTTTTTTGGTTTGGATAAGTATTTCTTCATATTCTTTAAGGTATTTTTTCAATTCGTTAACATTTTCTAAACTGTTTTTATCCTTATTTTCTAGCTGGTGTCTTTGTTTTTCCAATTCTTCAATCCTCTGATGTTTTTCTACAAGTAACTGTTTATTATTATCTAATATTTTTTTCTGTTTTTCTATTTCTTCTAATCTAGACTCAGCCAAGACAATAATTTTACTCATTTCATTTTTAATTTCTTGATTTTCAGTTGTAATCCTATCAATTTTATCATTAAGATTTTTCTTTATCATCTCATTATCCCCAATATCATTTCTTGATTTACTTTCTTCTTTTTCTTGATATCTTCTAGTTGTTTCAATATCATCATATTTTCTTTTATCCCTATTACCATCATTTCCTTGTTTAATTTTAATAATCATTTCATTAACTATATCCATAGCTTTTTGTGCTTTTTCTATAGATTCTCCTATTGATATGTTTTTAATATCTTCTAATATCCTTAACAAATCTTCAAATTTTTTCCTTAAATGCAAGTCTTGATTAGCCCAGTTTTTCAGGACATTTTTCTGTTTATCTGTAAATTTTTCAAGGTCTTTCGCATAACATTCTTTAATATCTTCAGGGTCTTTTGTAAAAACTTCTTCTAAATATTTTTGAATGTTGTTATCAGGGATTATATCTTGAATAACATTTTCATTAGAATCATTGAATTCTTGAAATTCATTATCGGCTTGAAGGGAAATATAGAAATAATGGGCACAAGTTAGAATGTTTAAAATATTTGTAAGGAAAAGAAGGAAATATCCTCGTTCATAAGAAATTGATACAATATTATCTTGAGGGTCTAATAAAGTTGAAGATACAAAGATAAGAAAAAATAATGAACCTATGAAATAGATAAGACTAGGTAGATAAGGAAGGTATTTATAAGTCTTTTTACGTTTGAAATAGCTGTAGACTGTATAAAAAATAAGTGCTAGGGCTGTGTAGCTTGCGATTTGGAATAAAATTCCACTGATTTGGAAATTTAGGATGTTCCCACAAACTGTAAGTATCCCTTCGTTTCTGCTTTTCCTACATGCGAAACTTTCGAAATCGGAGAAGGAAGAGTAAACATTCCCTTTGACATCCTCATAAGCTATGTAATTTTTTATACCCCATAAGGTTGTTGTATATGTTTCAAAACTTAGAAAGTCTGAAAACATGCACAGGATTAAAATACTAGATGTAAGGCCGTTCATGAATATGCTGATGTAAACTTGCTTGTCAATCATAATTATTATCTTTGGTAAAAAGGATTTAAATGGTGAAATGCAAAGGAACTTATTTGATATAAAAAGTAAGGTTTATATGAAAATTATAGATTAAAAGGATTAAATTTTTAACGTAAATTGTGTTTTGATATGAAATCATATGGAAAATAGGAACTAAGAAGACACAGAAAGAAATTGTTATAGAAAATTTAAATACTGGAATTATTTATGATTAAAATTTGATATTTGGAACACAATAAGTTGCATAATATAATAAGATTACTTTAAAAAAAAGATGCTGTTCAAAAATTAACCAGTTTTAAATGGATAGGATGACAAATTTTATTAAGAAAATCATTAGAGATTTTATACGGAGTATCACTAGATACTAATAAATCCTATTTACTTGGTTGAAATACGCTAAATTAGTAGAAATTGGTTAATCTTCACCATTGTATGCTTTAAAGATTAAATCATAATATTTCCCTTAAGATAATCTCATAATAAAATATAATTATTGCAGTTTGCTACAGTTATTCAAAATATACTCTATATCTTTATTAGTCTCTATCATTAATTTATTAATTATTTTTCCTTTGTTATTCTGTAATACTTTCTATAACTTGAAAATATCATTCTAATCAACATAATTAACCCTCTTATTTTACCTCATATAATTAAAAAAAAAAAGCTCAAGTCTTCAAATATATATAAATATTACATAAAGACCCATACAGAATATTATTGAAATAATAGACTAAAATATATAAAAATAAGAAACTCATAGTTTGATTTGAAAAATTTGGTATTTTAATTAGGAAAATGATTAGATTTCAAATTATATTTTCTGAAAAGAGTATATTATTTTTAAAAAAATAAATTTTGATATTATAAGTTTATAATTATAAGCAGTAGAAAAGGGTCATAACAAAAATGCTTTTGGGAAGAGTTACTAAAGTTCATTGATTTACAGAATTAATTTTTAAAATAATTCAGTTTAAAGATAAAGAATTATTGTATGTTATTTTTAAAATATTTTTTGAAAGTATTTATTCGAAATTATTTTTTATGAAATGAAATTTATACTAATTTAAGATACTAAGCTATTAATGCTTTATAATTTGCTTACAAATCCTTCCAAGTATTTTTATACTTTAAGTCCCATGCCTAAATTATCTCAATTTACTTTATCTTACTTGAAAGTTTTGTTTCTATTTTTCAATTTCTATTCTGTCTATAATTCGCAATCATAATATCAATAATAGCTGTAGTATCTTGAAATAAGCTTATTTATAGCATGTTTTCAGACATATTCCTTTCATGAAATCCGTTCTCACTATTTTTTGGATTATTAAAAGGAATAACATCTGATTCCATCGGGATTTCATTTTGCAAAATTGTTCTATCAAAGTATGACAATTCTATTTTTTCAGATTCCCCAATAGATAAAATAATAGGAGTATTATCAGAAGAAGGTTTAACTCTAAAACAATTTTTCCTAGGGACATAATATTCTTGCACTCCAAAATACATTGAACTAATCTCAGCTTCTTTTTTTATAACATTTTTCAAATTATGCTTGATTATCATCTTCTTTTTCTTTTTAGTTAAAACACTTTCACTCTGACTCATAATACCTCCAACAAAACTCATAAGTCCAGTAACAGTTCCAAAAAGACTGCTGGCTAATAAAATTCCACTTTGCTTAGCTGATCTTTCTGTATATAACCCTGATGCAACTTTTTGAAGAACAATCTTTATAGAAACTCCAGTAGACAAAGCCATATTTTCTATAAGATTTTGACTACCAATTTGTGGTAAAGCTCCTGTATCAACATGATATCCTGTAAGTAAAGATGGGAAACTATATACTGAAGACCTAAAAAGTGAAGGTGTCATACTAAAATAAAACTCATTAGGTACAGGACCAATAAAAATATACCCTTTGTCTGGGTTTAATATAGACAGGACACTACTTCTTGACTCAGGTATTGAAGAATCTGATGTTACATTAATAGAAATTTCAGTCGCATAGCTTTGTCGTTGTTGTAAGTCTATTTTCACATAGCTCTCAGCATTTATTTCACAGTTTTTACACTTGTAATTTATTTTGCATGTTGTCCCTTCCATTCTACAACTTATACTATTTTGACTTCTTTTCACATTAACAGTATAAAATAAAACATTATTAGAACAAGTTACTTCATTGCTAATTTCTAAAGACATCATTTGTTTCTCGCAATAATCTCCATAATTTTTCAAATTTATTTCCATTTCAAAGTTGGTATAAAATTTAGGCACTTCTTCTTCTAATATAACTAAAGGTATCAAAGATTTACTTTCTACAACATTGTCTAAGAAAAAAATACTCATAACTGAGATAACAGCGATTGAACAAATTCCAACAAAAATTATTGTGAAAAATCCTCCAATAAAATTTTTTCTAATTTGCAAAAAGCTTCCATCTTCAGTAAAATGCAAATTACTATACATGTCTAAAACAGGAATAAGTCTTCTAAGTTTATGAAAGGAAATAGTAAAAATTAATACAATTGCTGTGATTAAACCCCCACCAATTTGAACAATAAAAATTATCTGTGATGGGTAATTCCCTTTATACATAACAGGTTGGATGACAGCATTTTTAATACTAAAAGATCCTATTATTATAGGTTCTCTAGATCCAGTTGGACAGCTATATCCTTGAGGGCATATTTTACATAATTTACCATTGAATTCACTATTAAAACTTCCTTCTGGACATGGATAGCATTGTTTTTGACTACTTGCACCTTGAGATGGATTGTAATACCCTGGATCACAAGACCAACATTTTGTACTGTTAATTAAATCATTATAAGTACCAGGTGGGCATAAATGACATGAATTGCTTTTATAATAAAATCCTTTTGCACATGCCATTGTACATCCAATATCCTGACATAATTCAAAAAGATCTATTTTTGCAAACTTTGGTCGAGGTAAATCTAGGAAAGGTGTTACTTGGGTTGTGTAATAATTACCTCCATGATAATAAACTGATGTATTATAGAAAATATATGCAGATGCTGATGGATAATCGTCAATGTTGGAAAGATATTCGTTTTCAGGGAAAGTGAAGTCTATGAAGTTTTTTAAAGAATCAGTAGTGATGTCCCTTCCTCCAATTCTTATATAGTAAGGATCTAAGTTAATGAAAATATCTTGAATAATATTCCCTAGGTTTAAAGTTTCAACTGCCATTACTTTTAATATCCTTTTATTAGTATCTAAAGCAAACTCTTTAAAATCATCTCCTCCAATAATATATATATCCGAATCATGAGCAAAACAATGTAAAAACGCAGACTCATAAACAAAAGACAGTTTTTCATAAGTATTATTGCCAAAGTTAAACTTCCAAACATCATTACAAATCCCATAACTATCAAATCCTCCAATAATATAAGCATAAGGAAGCATTAACGCAATACAAGCAGCTTTCCTCTTACTAGGAACCAAAGATGTTTGAGGGATAATTTTACTCCAAGTATTCTTAAAAGCATTATAAAGAAACATATCATTTTTTAGACCATCAGAACCTTCTCCTCCCCATATTATCATAGCATCACCTTCTGAATCTGATGCAAAAAATGCTCTTGGGCTAGGTGAATCTCCTGGTGCTGAGATTTGTTTCCAAATATCTGTAATTGGATTATAATCCCATAAATCGTTATAATATGTTTTTTGAGATTTTCCACCAAAAAGATAAAAGTTACCTTTTATTAAATGCATACTATGGGCAAATCTTGTCTGAGGTGAGAGATAGTTTTCTGATATTGTAGTTAATGCGAATTTATCATTTTCTAAAAACTCAATTTCGAAAATTGAATTGATAACTTTTTTTGTTTTTAAACTATTGATGTAGAGTCTGCCACCAAAAGAGAAAATTTTGTTCTCGTAAGCACATAAAGCTGGGTACATTATATTGAAATTTTCAATGTTTGATTTTGATATATCTGAGTAATTAAATAAGTTCATTCCTAATACCGTTGAAGGATTATAAAACGAATACAAAGTATCATTAAAAACAGTGGAGAAGATGTACTTTAACTCAAAATCGCACCTAAGTGATGCTGAATAACTAGAAATTATTATTGTTTTAGTTTCAAGGTTATACATGAAAATTTTTTGCAATTCTTTAGCTTCTGAAAAAACATGAATGTATATTGCACTCTCATAATAATGAATAGTAATTTTAGGCACTTTTATTCCATCTGCTTCAAATTCCCCATTGTAAAAAGTAAAATCAAGATTGAATTCTTGCCAAAATTTTGATCTGAAGTCCAGTCTGATTATAAAATACATGTAAAACTTTAAGTCAAAACTAAAAATGTCGCTGCCTGCTATTGCGAGAAAATCTTGATTCTCATAATTATAATAAGTAAAAGCAATATGTTTAATAACTGGTGGTGAGTTATATGTGCTTATAAGCTTCCACTTAAATTTTTTTATATCATAACACCATAAATCTGTATAAACTTTGCTATATGACCTTCCTCCATATATGCAAAATTCTTGTGTAGTGTTTCTGACTAACCCTGCAGGATTCATCCTTGGATCTAAATTTATTTTACCTGGCGTTTCAGAGAAGGGATATAAGATTTTCCATTTCCGTGATGATAAGCTAAAAACCCACAAATCATTGTAGTAGACTTCGTTTATACCACCAAAAATATAGAGATCGAGATTAAAAGGGTTTATTGCCATTGATGCAGCCATTCGATTCTCTGGGCCAATTCCTGATTTTTGAATATCCCTAGAGTATTTAGCTTGACTTAAATATGTCAGCATCATCAGTATCAGCAGTAAGACCAAATACTTCATTATCCTAGAAAATATTTATTATAATTTGGTTTATTTATATATTTTATAAACAATATTCAAAGAGATTTTATTGTTTCAGAAAGAATGCTTGATACACGGAAATGGGTATTTATAATATACTGTTTATTGATTTATTAGATTATTTTTATAAGTTATTAGATACTAGTCGTATTTGATTTAGACTAGGATTATAATTTATAATAATTTATTACAGGAAATTACTTGGGTTTTGTTTGAGTAAAAAAAATTATAGAGCTTAAATAGAGACTATCTAACTAGGAAATAATTCTTAATGAGTTGCTGTAGTTGGTATTTACAAATTTAATAAAGTAAATTTTGGAGATCTATGAGTATTCGATTAGATTCATATAGTTATTTATGTCTGTGTAAGGACTTTTTTAGAATAATATTAAACATAAAATATGATTTCCTTTTCAAATTTTATATTCATGGAAATATAAATAGTTTATTGCAGAAAAGTTCTCTATATGTGCTCTATAAAATATAAAGAGAGTTTTTTTCATTATTTGCTCTATATTTGTACTAAGTTTTGCCATGTATTTTCAATATTTTGTGTATGTTTAGATGGATTATTAGGGTTTATAAAATTATTTTTGTGCAAAATAATCTTAAGAAGATAAATCCTATAATCAACATTCATAGGAAGCTTTACCATTACTCATAATATCACTACCATGTAATATTTATTTCTTTATCAGTTCTTCTAATATTTTTTTGTTTTCAATCTTCAACTACTTGTAAAAACACAACCCAATATTTTTTCACATACGCAAAGAACCTATTGTCTTTTTCTATATTTATCTCTGCTATATTTGTGACGAAAAAAACACAATTCATCAATTTTTACGATCCTTTTCAAAGATCCCTTATAGCATTTGAGCATTTTTTTCCAAATATCATAAGCACAGTTCTCTATAAAAGTTAATCACATATAGTATTAAGGTTTGCTTCAAGTTCATGTGCTATAAACTTTTGCAACATTTTGAATGACCAATTGTAAAGTATGTATACAATTTTGTCTAAGCTAAAATGAGAAATTGTGAAAATCAAGTTAGATCTAATGCTTTTTGTATAACTGTAGCGATTGTATCACCAATTGAATTTACCAGAGAAGCTATTTGTTGAACTTAAAGCACATAATCTATTACATTTTCAAACTATCTGATATTATGAATAAAGTTTATTTTGATAAGCCATAGAATTGTTGATTTTATTGCAGAGAATTGTTGATTTTTTTGCAGAGAATTGTTGAGATAATTAAATTATCGTGAAGTTTTCTTGTGATATTTTTTTTTCTTATCAAAGTCATGGTATATAATAACTAAAATTGTTATATAAATCCGATCGAGTGTCATAGATAGCCTAAATTTACATATAGATTAAAATTCTTAAGTAAGATACTAATATTTGAATTTATCATCAGAGAATTGTCCCAATTATAATTTTCAAATACCAATTGGGAATCTTTAAAAAATAAGTATTCAAATTTAGAATCAAAATTAATATAAAATATGAATTATAACATATGGGAAACTTTAGTTCAAAATTTTATAAGCTTCTTTCGTAGTTAAATTTTCATAATCTAGAACCAAAAATCATAATATTTGTTTGCCTAACATTCAGATATTCCACAATTATTCATTCTAAATTGATTTTATTGCTAATCATGCGAAATAAGGTGTATTGTATAGTATAAATTCCTAATGTGACAAAAATTAGAGTATTTTTTATATTAAAATCATTTTCTAAATATTATTTATATAATCTAGAAGAAGAAATCCTGCTTATATATTTGACTTACAACTCAAAAATGAATTTAGGAACAAGGCTGATTTTTCAAATGAGATTAGGATTAAAACATCATAAAATACTGATTCTATTTAAGACTTTAAAGCACTTATCAAAATATTTTTATTGCTAGTATTGAACAGAAAACGAAAAAACATTATTGAAGAATGCAAAGAATACAAAAATGATAAGAAATAGAAAAAAGACTCAAAAAATATGCGAATAATATAATCAAAACTTTTTTATTAACACATATCGTTTTATAGGATGAAAATTTTGAAAAGACACTTAGAAAAAAACAAGAAAAACAAGAAAAACAAGAAATAATCAAGACCGACAGAGAAATAAAAAATTCATTACAAAATAAACGATAAAAGAAAAAATTGGCAAGAGCTGGATAAGAGTCAAGTGATATTTCCTAACTAATAATAATAGCCTAGCAGAAGTTATTCTTGATTTCAGGAAAGTATTTTTCATTAGAATAAACACAATATTTTATTTTATCTAGTTATACCAGCATATTCTTTATTGAAGTTTTATATTAATTTTTAATATAAAATATGTATTTCTGCAATTGCGAAAAAAGAATCAAATTTACGCTTTAGAGTATCTATTGATATGTTTTATTACTAACAATATATTTTTTTTAGCTTATAAGTATTTTTTTGCACTAAAAGAAACTAATTATTAGCAAAAACTTTTAATCTTGTAATATCAGCTAACTAATTATTTAAACTGGTTATCAAATTCATAAGCTTGCTCTCTGATATTTTGATTACCTGGCATAAATTCATCTAGATCAACTTTTACTTCCTCTGGTCTGGGATTTGAGATAGAACCAGATCTAGAATCAAATGTCCAATCATGATCGGCAATATTATCAGCTCCTATTNATTTGAGATAGAACCAGATCTAGAATCAAATGTCCAATCATGATCGGCAATATTATCAGCTCCTATTTCTTCATTAGTATTTCTATTTGTCCTAGATCTCAAGGGATTATTCATTTTTAATATTATATCATCTATGAGTATAAAAGTATATATATGATTATATCACTATACTTACTAACCCTAATTCGTCATACAAATAAAACCTCGCATCCACAACGCAAAAAAATCCCTATCCTAAAATTATATACTCCAAAAAAGCCATTTCCAACATTACATTATATTCTAACTCTAATTAAAACTCACAAAAATCCTATCAAACTTAAAAAGCCATATAAAATTTCTATACCTTACCAAAAACTCTCTTGAAAACTAAGCTAAAAAAATGCATAAAATCTGTATAAAATTAAAAAATGAAGCGATTCCAGTCCGCTACATTTTCTAGCAAGTCTAGAACCAAACCTCCATTACAACTTGATGAAAAACTTACTTATATTTCTAAAACATTAGAAGAACTTCAAGACACTATTGCCCAAGAAATTACAGTCACTGACAATATAGAACAAAATAGTCTTAAAGTAATTTTTATAAAGAACTATGAAACCCATACAAGGCAAATTAATGCCCTTAGGAATACAGTTGATGGACTTGGAAAAACATTTCTATCATCATTTGATGCACTTTATGATGATGCAAAAGCTTATGCTAATAGAGAAATTATGGCGCTTATTCCAAGAATTGATGCTAGTTATAATAAATGTGAACAACTTGATAGCAATGTACTTAGGAATAATATTGATATAACGTCATTAAGGAGGGAGTTGAATGATAGGTATGAATTTTTGAACTCGAGGATTGATCTTATGGGAGCGGATTTAAAGGAAGTTAAGGAAAAACAGATGATTTGCAAAGAAGATATAACGCAGATTTGTGAGGAATTAAGAAGACTTAAAGAAAAACAACTCGATGCGTCCGCGTCATCATCTGAAAAATTCAAAAACCTAAATGAAAAAACAAAAAAAAACATCGAGCTCCTAGAAGAACTCGATAAAAAACTAGGAAAACACGTCCTCACTCTTTCCTCTGACTCCAAAAAATCATACGAAACCTTTATAAAAAAAATCAAAGACTACGATGAAACATGCCAAGAACAACTCAACTCCCTTCGAACCAACTTCTTAGAACACTCCAAAGAAATCCAAAGTATTTCCACACAAGTCTCAGAAAACATTGAAAAAATATCTGAAATTAAATCAGATTTCACATCAAAACACGAAGACTTATTTGAAAGTATAAATTTACAAATAAAAAAAGTAGCCTTAAACTACACAACTCTAAATGAAAAATTTGAAGCTTTATCAGAAAGTACTCAAGAAAACTATGATGAAATAAACAAAAGTTTTGCTAATAGACTTGACGCGGTATCCAAAACATTGATGAATGAAAATAGGAGCTTAAGTGAAAGGGTTTACAAACAAGAAAAACTTTTTGATGTGTATCAGAGGGAAACGAATAATTCGGTTAATGTGTTAGAAAGAAGTCTTGCTGTTCATGAAGAAAAACTTAATTTCTCTATAAGCAATAAGTACTAATAGAATTATTATGAATTTTCAATAGAATATTATAAATATAATGAACCCAAGAAGATTTGAATTTGCGGAGTTAGGCAAGAAGAGCTATTTGAATGGCATTTTTTCTAGTTATTGCGAAGTGGATAAAGATATGAATTCAGATAAAGATAGTTTTATAAGTGTGAGGTCGCCAAAATTAAATGTTAAAAGCTATCAATCAAATGTCTCTGAAACAAATATACGAGGAAGTTCTGAAATCCGTCAACGCAAACTAAGTTGTCTTGAATGTACAAAAAACCGCCTTGCATTAATGGAAGCACAAAAAAATCTTGAATCAATGAAAGAACGGGTTTTCAGTACTGAAAAACATCTTAAACAATACGATTCACTTCTTAATATTAAAGAAAACCGTCTTAAAGAACAAGAAGCTGTGCTTAAAGCTGAAAGAGAATCATTTATCTCAGAAAGAAACTCATTTAAAAATCAAAAAGAAGCTGAAGAAGAAAACTCAAGAGAAAGATATGAAGAAATCCAAAAAGAAAAAGAAATAATTGAAGAAAGAATATTAGAACTAGATTTTAAATACAATCAAATCCGCAATCTTATTAAAGAATATGAAGAAAATAGAGAATCGTTAAAAGTTGAAATCCGTTCTGAGGTACTTAAAGAATTTACAGTAAAAGAAGAATATCTTAAAAGAAAAGAAGAAGAAATTTACTTAGAAAACGAAGAAATTGTAGAGAAAATACAAAACAAAGAAAAAGAACTACAAAAATGTGAAGAAATAATTCAAAAAAGTCAAGAAAGTCTTTATACAAGAGAACAATCATTAAAAAATGAACAAGAAGAACTTATAATGATGCAGAAATACTTGAATTCGTATAAAAATGATTTAGAAAAAGAGATTAAAGAACGTGAGGAAGAGGTTGCTAAACAAGAACAAATATTTAATGAACAAAGAAGACAGATTGATTTAGAAACTGAAAAAATTAACGAAGATATTAATAAAATCAATAGTATAAAAGAAGAAATTGACTTACAAAAACAAGATTTATCAATGAGAGAAACGGAGATTCAAGAGATTTATGAAAAAGAACTTAGAGAAATTGCAGAAATCAGAGAAGAATTAGATAAAAAGGCAAAAAGCTTAGAGGAAAAAGAAGAGAAAATCGAAGTTATTGTTAATGCATTAAAAGAAGAAGAAAATAAAATACAAGAAAGATGGAACTCAATTGATGATATCGAGAAAATCGTTAAAGATTTAGAGTATCATAAGACTAAAGCACAACAGTTAGAAAAACAAATGAAAGAGTCTGATATAAGCATGGAATATTCAGAGAAAGTTAATGAAATTACTAGTATTTTGAATAATAAACTTGAGATTTTGAATAAACGAGAAATTGAAGTTAGTACCTTAGAAGAAAAACTTAGGGCCGAAAGGGAAGAAATTAATAAAACAGCTGCCCTTGTAGCTTCGTTAAATGAAGAATTAAGTAAAGAAAAAGAAATGCAAAAAGAAGAACAGATACAAATAAATATAACAAAAGAGAAAATCAAAAGAATCGCTGGAAAACAAAGTGAAAGAGAAAAACTATTAGAATTACAGGAACAGGAGTTGCAGTTGCTTAAACAAAAACTTAAAGAAAAAGAAAAGTTGTTAGAAGTTAAAGATAAAAGTTTTTCTTCAAGGGATGGGAAAATATCATCTCCAATACATCATGAAAAAATGTAATTTATCTAAGTCCAAGGGCGTTTTTCATAAAATTTTAGGCCTAATTAATTTTCTTCTGATAATTTTGATAGTTTTGAGAATAGTTCGTTTGTAAAAGAGTCTCTATATGATTGGGATACTGAGCAGAGAAGTTGGTTTAAGTCATCAAATCCTTGTTGCTCAAGATCTGCTGTACTTGATAGAACATAATATCCATTTGATCTTAGTTCGACTGTTATTTGAATGTTTTCTAGTGTTTTTATATGAACTAATTGATTATCAACTTCAAGATTTGCTACATGTTTCTTGTATTCTAATACTTCATCAGCTAAATTCATTTGATTATTATTATATTAATATGAAAAAATTAGCTAGTTTGTGATTTAGTTAAATAAAGGACGATGACCATATGAGTTATCAACAAGCTGCTTACCAATATTTTGAAAAGGAGAATAACTTCTTTCAATATTTCTATTCAACCCAGTAATAGGATTGAAATCATTAAATCTTGGGTTTGGAAGTTTGATTGCATGTTCATTTACAAGAAAACGTGAAGAAAAGTAGTCTTTTTGAGGAGATCCCGATTTGGAATTACTATTAGAATAACTAAAAGTAATATTTTTTGTAACATTCTTAAGAGGTTTTTGTTTAGAAGTAACTTCTAGAAATGATCTTTTTAGTTCCATCAAATCTGAGTCTTTTTGTTTAAGCTGTTTGTTTATTTTAATTATTTCATTCTGAGGGTTGGGATTTCCTACATAATCATGAGTATCTAATGCGCTTGAGTATTGAAAAGCACGTAAAGGTGATATTCTCTTACCTGTAGAAGATATCATTTATAAAATATAATAAAAATTAAGTTTATATTCAGAAATGGTTTTTCGGTTATTTTTTAAAGAAATTTTATAGTTTTATTAAGTATTTTAAGCTTAAAATATGATAAAATACTTTTTGTGATGAAAATAACTATGATTTATATATTTAAATATATAAAAGGCTACGCTTTTTTAAGATTTTTTACTAAACTATTACTTCAGGATATTTCTTAAACCATTGTTGTATTTTAGGATCATAATGGTTAAGGAGGCATTCTTTTTTTTTGCTTTTGACTTGAAAAATTGTCACTAATTTTAATATACCCCCTGTGCTAAAATATACAAGCTGATTTGAAAATACCAGCTGCTTAAATTTTACGTTCTTTTTATAAAATACCTGTGTTTATAATACTGACTAAATATAGATCACAATCTGATTTGGGTTTACATACTTTTTATAAAATACTAACTAATTTGTGGGTACTTTCTTTGTAAAAAATACTCACTTTGTAGTATATACTTTCTAGATAAACCTTACGTGCTTTTTATTTAATACCTGAAATAAAAGTTACGATCTAAGTTTAGGGATACGGTCTATATTTTATATACTAACTTCTTATATCTTGCCTTCTTTTTATTTATTACCTTTATAACATTTACTTTCTTTTTATTCAATACTGACTTCTTTGTGTATTACCATCTGATTTAATCTTACTATCTAAATATCTCATACATTCTTTTTATTCAATACCTATAATTTTATGTACTTTCTATATATAATATCACCTTAATCTTAAATACTATCTGATTTTTCTATACGGTCTTAATATGTAATACCTATATAATTTTTACATAAAAATATATACTTTTTATCATTTGTTATCTTGAATACTTCAATATCGATAATCTTAAAAATATCATAACCCAATCTACAAAAGTAGCTAAATAAAGCTTCAGGATCATGAATTTGACTTATTTCTTCTAAATCAATTACTAATTTTTTTTTGTTCTGAACTTTCTTTTCTTCTTCTCTAGTTGCTTTTTGTTCTTCAATTAAACTTTTATTTTCTGCCTCACACAATTTTTTATGCTGTTCTAAGTGCATAATGCATAATTTAATATCTTTTTGGCAAACACAACACTCAGTGCCTGTTTCTTCACAGAGGTTATCAGAGCATTTAATCCTTTCCATTTATTTTGTAATGCTTTTAGGATACAAACATATAGCGAATTTATATTTTTAAAAACTTTAATTAGATTGGTTAACTTTCCTTAAAGATAAATTGGTTTCTTGAGCTTTTAATTTATTCTTATGACTTTTTGAGTATTTAATTTGTGAATTTGAACTTAATGCAAGAGATTTAGCTATAGATTCTTTAGCCCGTTCTATTTCATTTTGAATAAGTTTTATATCAGGTCTAGGTTTTCTATTTTTATGTGCATTGTTTATATATTCATTTAAATTTGGACTTTTTGACCTTTCCCGCGATATCTGTTCAGGATTAGCATCATGAAATAAAGATAATGAATTCTGAAATTCAGTCATTTTGCTGGTTTCAGTGTTTTTTTTGGCAGAAACTATAGAATGATTATGCAAAGATTCCTCAATCACTATTTCTATGCTTTTTTCACATATTTGTTTGATGCTATCTGAGCTTTTTATCGCTAAATCTTGTTCTTTGATGCTCGATACACTATTTGGGGGAGGAATTTCCTTAGAACATTGATTATTATCGATACCCCCCGGTTGTTTTGCCTGGTCTCTTATAGGAGTTTTTGTTTTGCCTTCACTTTTTTTCTGAGATGAACAGCATTTCCCCATATTAATTAGTTTCAAAAGTACAAAATCGGTTAAGTAATAACATTATCAGAATAATAACTACTACAACTATTAAAAAAATTGATAATTTTATATTAAAATTTAAATCTCATCAATACATCACACAAACAAACATATAAAAATACTCATAAAAACTATCTTCTTTTCTATAATCCTTTAAACATATCTTTCAACAAACTCAACCCATCTAAAAAAACTTCTCTTCCCTCATATTCCACATCTTCTTCAAATTATTCCCTTAATAAATCTTTAAACTTATAATAATCCTAATCACTTTAATAATCCAAAAATAAAAATCTGTTATGCTAGAAAAATCTTACTAATTAATGGCTTCAGACTATCTAAAGAGCGTTTTAGACCTAATATGCTATAATCCAGACGACTTATATTCAATATCTTTTCGTCTTCAAGAATGCTTAACCCAAGCATATACTTCACTTCCTAAAACAGAATTAAAAGATCTAGTAATTTCTATATAGTCCAAAGAAAATCTTAACCAAATTATTCAAAAACTCCAACTCAAATATAAAATGTCTCATAATACATCTGAGTTATCTGAAAAATCAATACAATTAGTAAGTGATGATAGAGAAAGTATTAAGAATTCATATATTAATGATCCTAATGAAGAGGTTATAGAAAAAAATTCTGAGAAAAAGTCAAAGGATGGAAAGAATTTCCCTAAAAGCTATGAAAGAGAGAGTCTTGTGGAAAAAAATTCAAAAGTTACGGAGAAATTAAGCAAAATGAGGACTGAGAGGATTATGACAGATGGGATTGAAAGTTTGATGCAGGATTTTGAACAGATTTTAGAAAAGAATGTAGAAAGTGATCAACCTTTGAAGGAAATACAGAAAAAGGTTCCGTCATTGGTGCAGGAAATTAATGAAAATGAAGAAAATGAGATGAAGGATATTGAAAAAAGGATTGAAGAAGCTGAAAAACAAAAAAATGATGTTGAGAATATGCTTGAGAAAGTTAAGGATTCTATTGAAGGGATTGACACTTTGGAAAACCATAGTGAGGAGCATAGGAAACCAAATTTAAAAGATAGAAACGAGCCTATTGCGAAATATGAGGAAGTGAAAAAAAAGTCTGAGTTGACTAGTCAGAAACTAAAACAACTCAGAGAAGATCAAAAAAAGCGTGAGGCCACACTAGCTAAAGAGCTAGAAAAAATAAACAACCGATTAGAAAAAGAACGAGAACTCCTTGATCAACAACGTGCAAAAGAAAAAGAGCTTCATGACCAAGAGTACAAAGCCGATATCGAAAAGATGAAAGAAAAAAAAGCTAAGCGTAAACAAGAACTAGCAGAAATAAAAAAGCGTCAACAAGATCTCAATGCCTTAAAAGAATCTAAACCTCTCTATATGCGTATAGAAGAGCGTTATAAAAACGAAGTAGAACAAATTGAAATCCAAAAATACGTCCAAGCAAAAAAAGAATTAGGCTACACACCAGTGCGTATGGAAGAAATAAGAGACCATGCAAAATGGTATGAAAATATAAAAAAAGATCATCAAAGACAAACAGAAAGGGAGCTCTACACAAAAGCAATGGGTGAAAAAGCAAGATCAGCAAGTAATCTTACTAATGCATGGAGGGTTAAAGTTATAGAAGACGAAAAACGTATGAAAAGTGAACTTAATAGAGCAAGTCAAGAAAGACTGAATATGATTGAAAAAAAAACTCGATATGCTGATTTAGTAAAAGAACTTTTTAGACCTACTGTTGATAGATTGAAAAAAATTGAAAATGATGGTTTGAATAGCCCAATTGAAAAAAGATATAAATCAAATAGTCATAGATCACCTAAAAGAGATAGTCTTGGACTTGATATTGAGGTTAAAAAACAAGATAAAGAGTTTAAACCAAGAAAATTTAAAGACAATCCTCTTGTGCCTAAACCCCCAGCAAAAAAAGAGCTAAAAGTTGTAGATTTCTTAGAAGAGCAGAGAAAAACACGACAAGAAAAAGAAGAAAACAAAGAGGAAGTTGACTTGGACTGGGAAAAAGATCTAGAAAAAGATATAAGCAATCGAGAGAAAGCTAAAATTCTTAAGAAAAAAGCTAAGATGCTGGAGAAGCAAGCGAGAAAACAGGAGATCATGCTCGAATCTATCACCCCAAACAATATTAAAGCTATAAAGCAAGCAGAGAATGTAAACGATTTACTTCTTGGGTCTATAAAAGCCAAATTAGCAGCATTAGATCATAAAAACTAATTAGTTATGAACACTTTTTCAAGTATAACTGAACAACCACAAGACACAGAACCGACACCAGAACAGAAGCGATTTCAAAAATTCCAAGACTCAGCTTTTGGACAGTTCTTGTCTAGGACATCAGAAAGCTTTGACGCGTCTCTAACTGAATCATATCGTCCTAATACAATAAAACTTACTCCAATCAAAATTCATAAACGTGCAAGAAAAGTGGTTAAATCCTCGCATTTCTCATCTTCTGCTAAGCTGAACCTTTCTCTTAACGTAACATGTAAAGAATTAGAAATTTATTGGACTGAAGTTCAAACAACTAGATGGAATCCTGAGACTAGACAACAAGCAACATTGACAACAATAGGAAATAGTATATATTTAGTAGGGGGAATATCAAGAGATATCAATCAAGATGTGAATGTTTTTAACCCATTCGCAAGAGATTGGGAAAAGCTTAAAACCTCAGGAATAAACGAACCAAGGTTTGGTCATAGTGCGATAGAGCATCGAAATCAATTGATTGTATTTGGTGGAGGGACGAATTTCAATTCAAATCATCGATTAAGGGAATGTATAAACGGAGTGAGAAAACTAAATATCCATCCTCCACAATGGGTATATGTGAAAACTGCTGGAACATACATTTCAGCTCGTAAAGGTCATGCTGCGGCTATAATAGGTAAACATTTATTAGTATCAGGAGGATTAAACGATAAACAACATGTTCTTCACGATACTGCAATTTTTAACTTACAAAAACTCACTTGGAATTCTGTTGACTTATCTGGATCACCCTTTGAAGGTCTAGCATTTCACACAGCAGCCAGTGCAACTTCTATAACAAATGATGAAAGTATATACAAATTCTTAGACCCAAGGATAACAAATACTGGAATTTACATGTTTGGAGGTATTGATTCAAAAAAACAAGCTAGTAACCTTTTATTAAGAATAATCCCTGGGTCAAAACCACTTCAACTTGCTATCCCAAAGACAATAGGAACACCTCCTTGCCCTAGATTTTTACATTCTATGGTTTATTGTTCAAGTTTAAATTATTTGTTAGTTTTTGGTGGAAGAGTTGATGTTAAAAATACAACACAATATACATGTTTTAATGATGTGCATATTTATGATATTGATAATTTTATGTGGATGTCAACTAAAGTTAATGGAAATGTACCAAGGATAAGATCTGGGCATTGTGCAGCTATGATGGGTACGGAAATGTTTATTTTTGGTGGGGTTAGTAATACTTGCTATTGTAGTAGTGAAATGTATAAACTTGAGGTTAATCCTATGGTTGTTGGGAATTTGATTAAAAGTGATGAGAGGAGGAAAGTTAAGAATAGCATGTATCGTACACGATCTTTGGCACCTCAGAGTGTTGATTTTGATTAGTTAACATAAAAATGTATAAGATTAGTTCTACTTTATATGACGAAATCTTGAAATATTTTACTTTTTTCGAAATCTTTAGAGAAATAGTCCTAATCAGCAAAGAATGGGAACACCAAATATACCAACTTTATTTTTTACAATGCATCGTACAAAGAGATTACAACTTATCTTTCAAACCTTTTATCAATCTAAAAAAATGCATCCAATATTTGCAATACCTCTTTAAATCCCCAAAAAATCTAAAATTATTAGGCTATAGTACAAATTGAGGAATTTTCGATAGTATGATTGAGTATTCTCATTTAGGATTGTTTATCGATGACAAATCTATTTATTGTATTAAAAAAACAGAGTTAATGTAGACGTTTCTTCCGTGTTTTATCATGCATTATATTGATGAGAATGATAAAGTTTACCAGAACGAAGCTGAAAGGAATAATTGTTATGGTATTATGTCAACCACACAAGTACAAGATTTGTGCAATAGTTTTGAAAACATCTACTCTTGTTCATGGACTGAAAACTTCACAGGTAATCTGAATCAACTTAAAAATTGTTTAAAAAATAAAACCGAAGAGATTATTAGCTTTCCTACAACATAAAACACAGTGAACGAACCGATACTTTTGCTGCAATAAATGGGTTTTGGTTATCTCGTAAAGGAAAACTAGCATGTCCAGTAAGTACTTTAATGATATTTACAAGTGAAAACTATATCGATATAGCATCTCCACAGTTAAAAATGTATAACTACCTAAAAACATACAACAGTATAAAAAAATCAGCTCAATCATATACTTCACTAACAAAAATAGCTCAATTAAAAATCAAAAGGTCATGTGAATATGTTGAATTCTTACAAATAATCACATCAGGATTAAAACCAATAATATGGTTTAAATTCAAAGAAGATACATATAAAATAATTCTCCATAAATCTAAACGTTTACAGGTAAATACCTTTATATATAAAACTTATATGCGCTGATGATAATAGAAAAGACTATGGAATTGAAAATAGTAAAAAACCAAACATAGAATGTGGGCATATTTTTGCATATGGACATACTATAAAATTTTAATCTATAGGTTGTATAATCTATCTAATCCTCATCTTCCAAGAATTCTCTTCTATCTTTTTCTTCTTGAGGAGTTTCAATGACTTTCTTTTTAATTTTCTTTTCAGGTAACATAGACTTCTTATTAGGCATTCTACCAATCTTCCTATTCTTAGGATTATGGCTTCTCTCATTATATTTTCTAACTTTTTCTAGATTATTTTTCGTTTCAGCTTCAAGTGCTTTATTTCTGCTTTGTTCTCTTCTATCTTTTTCTAATTGATCAACTATATTTCTTGTATAATTTGGATCAACTTCAAGAAACTCTTTATATATTCTTAAATAAAGATCAAGTCTTAATTCCATTTCCCCTAATAATGAAAAACATCCTTGTTGACCTTCATCTGGGGTTAACCCAAGTACATCTCTTATTGTATTTTCAAGTTTAACTAATATTGGTGAACCTGATCTTTCATTATGTTTATTTTTCTTAAGCCTTCCATCAAGTTGTTGACATCTTCTTTCCTTTTCTTCTATAAGTTTATCATAATTTTGTTTTTCCTGCATAAGTTTATCAAGTTTTTCATCAGTTCCTTTCTCAAGTTTTTCAAGTTCATGCTTAGACTGTTCTAGATTTTGTTCAAGTTCTTGAATGTTTAGCATTAATAACAAATTTTGCTCAACCATTGCATGTAAAATTTCCATCAATTGCTCAGTATCACTGAATTTTGAATCCCCATGGTCTTTTGGGACTAGTTTATCAAGAAAAACTTTATATTTTGTGCACTCTTCAAGACTATCTTCATGTTTTTGAATCTGCGTATTGAGTTGTTGGATTTCTTCAGTTAAAGTGTTAATAACATGTGTCAATTCAACTTTTTCTTTGTTAAGCTTTTTAGCTTCTTTCATTGCCTCATGACTGTCATGTTTGCATTTATCCCAGTAATTGTTAAAACTTGTCATATCTTCCATGAGCATATCTTCTGAGTTTTTAAGCCCGTATTCTCTTAATAAAGCGAATTGTTCAAGTTTTTTTATTTCTTCTTTTTTTGTATCGATCATCATTTGTAATAAGAACATTTCTCGCTTTTTTTCAATTGTCTTGTATATGTTTTCTCTAGTTCTTACTCTGTCGGTTACTAGAGCTGCATGTGCTGCTTCGGCTACGGTGATTTTTTCATCATGTGGGGTGTTTTCGCTGTCGACTTCTTCAATTTTCCTTAATGCCCCGGCCCGGTTAAATTTCAGACCTTTGTCCCAGATTGGCTGATTCATTTCGGATACTTTTTCTTCTCGTGCTCTGTTTTTCATCTCTTTAACATTTAAAATCTCTTCGTCTGGGGGAACTTTGAAAGGGTTTTCGTGAGAAGTATCGAAAATAGTGGACTTTATTGGAGGGAGAACAGATTTGTTGGAGATGTTATAATTTTCGGTAACACTCATAAATATTATATGAAAGAATATGTAATTTTGTATATTATATAAGTAATTTAAAATAGTCAGTTTACTCTGGTATCAAGTATATAAAGTGTTTATTCAAATGATAAACTATTGAAAATGGACTTTATACTAACTTAATTATAACTAAAATATTAAAAAATAATCCTTATTAGTTACCCGGAATAATTATATTCAGTTCTCAAATGTATTACAAGTTTGCTTTACACAAAGAAAAAACTAATTGATTTCGTCTCATACGATTTCCAACTATATTTTTAGGCAAAACAGGCAATTCATATAATAAAATCATGAGAATTCACAGAATTCGATATTATAAACTGTATAGTAAAATCATAGTTTTTAATTAAATTCTATATAAAATAGTGTCTCTAATCATCCTAAATTTAATACAATTTTCTTATAGCCCTCATTAAAAATATCATATATAAAAAGTTGGAAACAGGTAAAGGCCTTAGAGAAAATATATCAATGTTCCTAAATTTTGTAGTAAAAGTATTCTGAGGGAAATGAATATTGAATATAATGTGTATCTTCTGAATCTTCCTCAAAGACTCCTCCAATTTCGAATAAGCATCTATTATTTCTCATATCACGAATACATAAATTCTCAAAGCAAATATCATCAAAAATGCTACATAAAAAATTATTTAATGCTTTAGTGAATCTAAAGACTATCTCCATGGTAAATCTTTGTTTCATTTTTCTATAATCCATATAAATATCAAATTTCCACCCTTCATCCAAATATCCACATCATTACCCTAAAAACTATTAAAAAAACCCTTCACTATTTTAATTTTTTTTTCTAATATAATAATTTCCATAGTCACTTTTCAAAGCCCAACATGACCGATTTAAACCCCGAATACAACGAAAAAAGTAACAACCCAACAGAGAACTCATTACAAAAAACCGTCTTGAAGATTTCCCAACAAGCCTCCTCCCTTTACATAAAATGACAAACAAATTCCCCGATTCCACATACGGGAGGATAATTTTTCCTTTTTCCTTCGATAGAAAATGTTATGTTCTAAGCAACCCTGAAGAAAACTTTAAATCTTTAGACTCAATATGCAGACGAAACAAAGCTAAAATTTCTATTATAATAAAGTTTTTAGAGTCTATAAGAGATTGTGCTAATGATACAATACCAAAACATATACCTAAAGAAACCCCAAGTTTAGTGTATTTACAAGCTATGAAAATGTTGTATTTTTCAAGTTTATGTTTTTGTGTTTTTTTTTTCTTAGCTTTTTTTCAAACATATTATTATCATGATGTGAATTTAATTGATATAGCTTTACCTTTTGGATATTTAGGATTAGGTGTTTGTGCTGTGGTTGTTTTTAATCGTGGCAGGTATAGGTTTTCGATACCTTGGTTTGGGAAAGAAAAAAACCCTTTTTTGAACTCGTATCATAGGAATAAAGTTTTTGAACTTATTAACTTGACTAATAGGCGGCTGAAGGGAATTAAGCTTAATTTAGGCCCTGAAGGAAAATGGATTGAATTAGAAGAGATGGAATTGGATATAGATATTTAGGTTTAATTTTTTTATTTATAGAAGTTTTTTTGATGTTTTAGATCATGGGCTATGCTTTTTGTATTAAAGTCTAAAGGTTGTAATTCATAAAATATTTTTCCTATATTATTGTAAAAAATGGATTATAGTGGATGCCAAACGCAAGGAAAACCTCAAAAGCAGGAAGGGTGGAGTATTTATCGTTATGAGGAAATTAATGAAAGAATTGATAAAGACTTTATGGGTTTAACAAATTTTTCTAGTCAAGAAGTTGACTATAAGATGGTCGTTCTTAAATGTAGCGATGGTAATGAAACAGAAAACATTAGACCATTACCTTTATTTGAAAGAAGCAAAAATGAAAATATAAATGATTTTGATATTCAATGGAATTGTCCCATTACAGATTGTGAATTCCTCATACTGATTTCTTATGAAAACGAAAATGCTGAAAAATTTGACGAAACTTTACAAAGCATTATGCGTGATATTCCGAATTTTCTTGAATCATCTGATCTAAATATTAGATGCCGTTCTGAAAGCATTGGAGTTATTGTAATTGCTGATGGGATTGAAGAGTTTATGAAAAGTTTTAAATCTAAATCTAATGAAGACACAAATGATTCATTTAATAAAAATTTCGCATATTTTTCACAGTTTGTTAATGAAGAAATGATACGTCTTAAATGCGCTGAGCTTGAATTAGTAGAAAATATGTTGAATATTTCAGAGAATATTGGAAGAATACTTAATATTGGTAAAAATCATCAAAGAATGTTATCGGAATTAGAACATGATGATAATAATGATATTATATATACTAAAAGTGGATATTTTGATCCGAAAAATAGCTCACCAATTCATAAATTTATACTAAACTTAAAGAAAAAATATGAAAAGTATATACCAATTATTATGGACCATGAAACATATCAAGAATTATGTCAATTTAATGATATTGATGACAATTATGTAAAAGATCACCTAAAAATGTTTTCTAAACATTACTCATTTATCAGAAAAATATTCCAATCTTCAGAGGAAGTTCGAAAAAGTATCATCTTTTATCTAGAATATCGCCCTTTTCAAGACTTAATAAAAAAAGCATGGGATTTAAATATACAAAAAGAAGTAATTAAATTTCTCCCTCATCAAACTAATGTAAAAAAATTGTTATCTAAACATCTTACTGAATATTTCTCAAATCTATCAGATTCTATTACTGAACTGAAGGAAAACCTTTTAAATATAGACGACCTTAGTCATAACCAATATAAAGATGAAATTTTAGAATTGTTTTTTAAGTTGGTAGAAAATACTAAAAATAACGCCCTTTCAATAAAAAAATATTTAAATAAAGTTTCTAACTTGAAATATGAAGAAAAACTTTTGGTTGAAAATTTAATGAAAAACAAAAATTTAGCATTGCTTGTAAATAAAAGATTAAAAGTCCCAAATGAGAATATTTTTTATAAGAAATTTCCGAATGTTAAGGGGTTAAAAATTAAACTTGAAGAGTATTTTAATAAAGTGAGTTCAGGAAAATGCTCAATGAAAATGATTAAAAAAACTGCGAGGTTTTTAAAAAATCATAAGGATTGTATGGAAAAATTTTCTGATGTGTTTACAGAAGATCAAGAAATGTATAAGTTTACACTGTTGAAGAAACTATATACTAAACAGTTTATTCATGATAATGAAGAGATTGGGTATTGCTTTTCTCATAAAATCAATTATACGTATAAAAACACTCTAAACCCAAATGCTCCAGGTACTCTGAATACACTTAATATGATTTTTTGTATTAAACATGCAAGTAAAAGAAAGCTAAATACTCACAGATGGTTTTTTAAAGGATTTTGTAGCTTGCTTAATCCTAAATATACTATGATGATTGATGTAGGTACTGTTCTTGAAAATAAAGGAATGTTCAGTTTATACGAGACTATGAAGAAAAACGATTGTATTGCTGGTTGTTGTGGGGAGATAATACCTAAAACTTTAAATCAATGTAATATTTATGCAAACGCTCAGATTACTGAATATAAATTCTTACATATTATGGACAAAGCATTAGAAAGTGTTATTGGATATGTATCAGTTCTTCCAGGAACTATAATCGCCTTCCGTATGAGTTGTATAACCAGTGAAAAAATAAACAAATATTTCTATTCTAATTTTGAAAACGATCTAACTTTATCAGAAGCAAATTTACATTTAGCTGAAGGTAGATTATTATGTTTTGATATAATGTGTGAACCTGGGAAAAACAATATTTTAAAATTTGTTAATGAATCTAAAGCTAAAGTTGATATTCCTGAAACTCTTGATGAACTTATGGCACAAAGAAGAAGATGGAATAATGGAACTTGGTTTTCTACAATGTATACTATTAAGAAATGTAATGAAATTGATGAATCAAGTCATAGTTGTTGTAGAAAATGCATGTTCAAATTCCTTATGATTTATTATGCATTTGTTTTAGTGTTTAATTTTATAATAGTCGGAACATTTTATCTAGCTTTTGCTATTTCCCTTAAGAAATTTTTCGGCGAAACCACAGGAAACTTGGACAAGCTCGAAAGCAAATCAACACCCTTTATTGTTTTTTACATGGCTTTACTTATGATTATTCTCGTAGGTTCATTTTCAGTTCCTCCAAGAATGATGATAAAATGTTACAAATTTATATCATTTGCATTCGGATTATACACCATAGGGACAATATTTTTGATACTATACTTCATCTATTTAAACAACGATTTTCAAAATGATGGATGGAAATCCTCAACATCAGTCGGTCTTATTGCTATAAGTTTATTCATGTTTATAATTTCTATCATGGCTAATTGTGGTAGTTTTTTCAGTATAATTAGAGGAATATTACATTTTATTTTACTTACTGGGACTTATGTTAATATTTTTACAATTTATGCTATATGTAATATTCATGATTGTTCATGGGGTAATAGACCAGATATGAAAACAACTACAGAGAAAAAAATGGATGATAGGTTTAAAAGCAAAAGAGCTAATGGGGTAATTTTATGGATAATTTTTAATGGTTTTTTTGTATATTTCAGCACATTATTGAGTTCTTATAGTAGTGATGCTACTCATTATTATCTTAATAGCCTTGCTGCATTTGTTTATATTATTATTA
Organism: Stentor coeruleus; assembly: GCA_001970955.1. Taxonomy (NCBI): domain Eukaryota; phylum Ciliophora; class Heterotrichea; order Heterotrichida; family Stentoridae; genus Stentor; species Stentor coeruleus. Next base: position 7,984 of record MPUH01000203.1, on the reverse strand, counting down.
TTATAAAGTTCATTGGGGCTATTTGTTATATTTTCGATGAATACTGTTGTAGTTTATGTAAGAAGGAAGTAAGGGTCAATCAAGAAAGGAATGGTTGAAAAGATTATAGTTGTAGGATAAAGATAGAAATAAATATAGTTTAGTATTTTGTAAGTTATAAATTCAATATAATCATTTAATCTTCATAACCAATTTTTTTACTACATTTATAACACAAAAATACAAAACTTAAACAATTCTCATAACTAATTTTTTAACCACATTCATCTAGCACATCTAATCAATCTATCCTAATTCTCCCAAGCAATTTCTTCAATCAAAATCCTAAAACAATCATAAAAAAGGGTAATGTCGCACTTAAAAAAGCTCTCAGACGTGCTTAAAAAAGTTCGCAACCCAACCGTCCAAGAAATCAGAATTCTAGGCAAAGATCCTCAATCATTTATCGATCGTGCATGTTTAAATCCAATATCCATAACCAAAAACATCAAAGATTTAATAATCCCATCATTACTAATGACAGCATCCCGACACGGTCTCTGTTCTTTATCAGCGAATCAAATTGGTTTCAACACATCAGCTTTCATCATCCATAAAACCCTTGAAAATGACAAATGGTCTAAATACGAAAGTACAGTCAAAGACTTTAATATTTATCTCAATCCTTTAATCCTTGAAGTAAATCAAGATACAGAATCAGGATTTGAATATTGTCCAAGTTTACCTCATATAACAACTCAAGTTGAAAGAAATACAAAAATCATATTACAATATATGAACTTTGAAGGTGAGTATATAGAAGAAGAATTAAATGGGTTTAAAGCAAGATTAGCTCAACATGAAACTGATCATGTGACTGGGTTTTTAATGTCATCTTTTTCAGTAAGTTTTGGAAGGATTAAGATTTTAGATAAAGAAAAAATACCAACATTAGAGAAGATTTTAGAGGATTTTAAGGAACATTTTGAAAATGGTATAGTGAAACATGAGAAATATGCTGAGAAATATTTGAGTGAACCAAAAGAAGAACGACCTAGGACACATAAGGATTATGTTCAGAGGATGATTGTAGACAATGAGCTTGAGAAAGAACTTGGGGATGCTATAAAATTTGCGTATAGTGAAGATTTAAATGAAGAGAAGGGAATTAATAGTGTGTAACTTAGGATTTTAGGGTTTTTGAGGGAAATTTAGATTTATTTTTGAAGGTGGATCTGAGTTTGAGAGAAAAAATGTGGATAAACTATGAAGATAAGGAATTGTGTATTGGGATAGCTTGTCTGAATTGCTGGTCTGTATATAAATTTGAGTATTTGAGATTACTAGGATATACTCACTAAATGGATAAAAGTTTATAGGTTCGTTAATTTTCATGGTAGTAAGTTCTTGATGAGAGTCCCAGAATTTAGGTAACCTGACTCATCACAGGAGAGAATTTCACTTTTTAATAATGATTATACTTGTATGACCAAGTAATATAGATTCAATAACCCTATAGTTTTTGGGTAGTTTTTATTTTCCATTCGCAATCAGAACTGATAAGGCGTGAATTATAGCACCAAAGTTTTTCAATACTAACTTGATGACCAATATAAAAACAGCAACAATCTAAATCACCAGCAACTCCACTTTACAAACCTTCTAAAAAATTCTCCACACCTCTCCTGTTTTATCCCAATAAACACAAACTCATAATTTCCACATACACTTGTGATTTTTTCTTATGAACAACCTCATATTCCTTAACAAACTTCTCTTCCTCCCAAATTAATCCTCACAAACCTAGCAGTTTTATCCAACGACACAAAAACCCAAAATTTTTTAACCTTAAAAATACCAGTAATTTCATCAGCATGACCCTCAATGCTAATAACCTAATCAAAATTCCTCACAATCATCATATTTTGCAATGAACATACTAATTCATGAAACTTCAATACATAATTTTCCAAAGCCATTTATCATTAAATTTTTTCCCTTGTAATGTTTATACTCTAATTAGTGGATTATCATGGAAAACAAAGTGTACAAGTTTTCGAGGATTATCAAAAGAAAACATGAAGAGTCAATTACTAAAATTATTTCAAAGAAAATACTACCAGAACTTAAGATTAAGAACCAAAAAACGAACAAAATAAAAAGTATTCTAGGAAATTATGGAAATGTTTATTCGCCGTATACATTGAAAAAAAAAGCTAGTCTTGGATCACAGCAGACATCATTAACACCAAAGTTACGTATAGTATCTTCTAATATGATTCATTATAATAGAGGATCTAGTGTACCTTATAAAATGAGAATTCCTCCTGCTCAGAAAGTTAGTATTAGGTATATGTGTAAGGATTTTGAGGATGTAGAACAGGTTAATATTATGAAAACACCAGATGATAGTTTGAATTCTACTAAAAATAGAGGGTTTTTTAGAGAACCGCTCCCGATGTCGAAGGATTTGTTGAAAGAATCTTATGAAATTGAGCAGTATTTAAGATAATGAGATATTAATTATTATTTAGGTTTTAATTATAAGTTTGGAGATTGCTTTTGTGAGATAATGAAACTTTTGTAGTGAGAAGTTAATCTTATATACAAAAAGCAAGCTTGTACTTTAAATTCTAAGTTCTAAAATAAAATCAAAATATATCTATAGTATTTTCTATCCTTAAATCCAGTATTATCTTATATTTTACAATAAATTATTACATCTTATATATTTAATGATTATTTAAAGGACAATTACTCATTCCCAAACAACAGAAAAATAAATATTATAAAATATGGAAAAATATGAATCAGGTCTTATCTATTCCCCACTTTCTCTAAGTGCCCGACTGAGAAACATCCTAACTCATATTTACAGCTCTTATAAGATCCGTTTTCTATACATAATTATTATCTTTTTATCTTTATGTGATTTCATCTCAGCTTGCATCTTTTGGCCATCTTATTCAAATCACTTATGGGTTATATGGTTAGATATTGTCCTTAACTTTTTACTAATAATTGACTCATTTATTCGTATATTTATACGAAAAATCACGTCTTGTAGAGATATGAAAAAAAATTGGATTGAATTGCTTATGATAGCTTTTTGCGTTCCAGAGCTGGTTTTAACGTTATTTTTGCTTTATGCTGATGAATATATTTATTCAGTTCCAAAGCTATTTTCAATACTCTTGACGTTTATTTTACTGATTTTACGACCTATTATCTTTTATATGTTTAGAAAACATAGCATTATTTCAAGTATTCGCCTACCAAATTCAATTATCACACATTCTAATACTATACATGAATCATTTAGTGTTCGTATGGATACAAGCACATCAGAATCTATTTTGTTTAAGAAATAATATAATTTATTATAGCTTTTGCAGTTTATATAAGATGAGATATCGATTATTATATACAATTAATATTTATTATTTTTCTTTACTTACTATGTTTTTTATGCTGATCCCATTTTGCTTTTCACTGATTCTTCTTGAAAACTCTAAGCTTTCATCTTCAATAAAATAAGCCTTAAGTATTTTTTTATATTCAATTGAAGGCCTAGAATAAATATCATCTATATCAATTGATTTTACTATACAAAACAGTATCAAAATGATATTGTCGATAAGAATACTAATCATTATAAATCCTCTAATACTAAATATTTTTTCATTACAAACTGGGGCTATTGCTAAAGATAAAGAAGGGGTAAGCATTATAAAACACCAATATGATATGAGAATTTTTGATGTTTTCCCCATACTCATATATTCTCTACGAAGGATTACTATAGAGAGTGTCCATAAGAAAGTATAGCTTGTATTTTCTATTAATTCTGGAAAATTTGGATCAGATAAATCATATATAAATGCTAGAATACAGGGAATGATATTTACTGTAGCGAGAATTATTTTAACCAAATGAGATTTTGTGTATGAATGGGATATGGTCTCCTGGTTTTTTTTTTGGTTTTTAAATGATAATAAAATTGTAACAAAGAATGCTATAAAATCTAACAGTGCTCTAAGTAAGCTTTACACGCTAGCGAAAAGCAATAATTTGAAATAACGAAACATATAATATTATATTATAACCAAATTCTCATATTTTCCACACTCTTCTCTATCCCATTTTATCAAAAAAATTCTAAAACCTAAGCTATTTATCCCCAAACTTCCATTTTTATCCTTTTCATCACATCTTTCCACATCTCCTCCCCGGCAAACTCTTTCGTAATCCCTTGTAATAACATCATCACACTTTTCCCCATAGTATTTCCCCCACAAATATAAACAATTCCATTTACCAAAACATTCCAAACAAGGTTTTTATGAATGCTAATAATATCTTGAACATAAACTTTTGGTCCTTCCCTTGAATATCCAACAAACATATAATCAAGACAATTTCCTGTATATTCCCTATCATTTAATATATACCCATGTTCAAGTAAAGGATTTTGTGGGTTTTTTAAAGACTTTTCAAAATCTTCTCTATATATAAAATGATTTTTTGTCCTAAAACCACATATAAGTATACTTAAAGGGCTTGGGTTTAATGCTAAACATCCTAAAAGACCACGAAAAGGTGCAACACCACAACCATTTCCAATCATAAGAATTGGGAGTTCTGGTTGAAAAGAAAAAGCGCTTGGTTTGATTTCACCATGAAGATAACCTTGTTGAGTTTTATACAATTGTTCAGCAAAAGTTGAAAAATGCCCAATGAATTTTCCATGTTTTATAATTTGAATAGCGAAATGCATTGTTGGACTTGATTCAGGGTTTGATGAGATTGTGTACATTCGTGGTTTTATTTTATCTAGGATTTGTATTAAATCACCTGGTGGAATGCGAATGTTGTATGCTTGTAGGATATCTGGAATGCTCATATACCTTGATTCAATATCTTCTCTGAATTTATCTTTCCCCTTTAAACTTGTCAAAAAATCTATAGTTTTTTTATCATCTTCAAAAACGCAATAACTCGATAAAGTTTTTAAAACTGGTTTTCTAACTATCCCTGTTAAATCAACTTTATACTTAAACGCATCTTTTATCGACATTTTCACCCCAAAAACCTTATCCCCAGGGATAATGAAATTTGTATCCTCAGAGTATTTTTGCCCATTACACAACATCTCAACCAATTCATCATCATTTTCACCATACAATGAAACATTACAAGCAGCTTTATATTCTTTATTTGTATGAATCTCAATATTATAAGCTTTATAATCATTATCATCATGTAATACAGTAACTCCACAAACCCTAAACTCTTTAATCTCTTCTATATGAACTTTTTCTTCAATAAAATAATTAACTTGTTTGTACCCGTTTATTTTTGGGGCATTTTTCTGGATTTTTTCGAGGATTTCCATAAAGACTTGAGAAATGCTGGCAAAATCTTGTAGGTAATGAGTTGATATAGGATTAAACCCTATTGTATTTGTTGTATAATTTATTAAATCATAATCTTGGCCTATTATAAGAAGGATGAATTTAGAGTGTATGATTAGGGAATTTGGTTTTTCTGAGAGGATTAGCAAGGAAAAGCTATTGAAATTAGAGGATTGGCTGAGGTCTTGGAGGATGTTTGGAAGATGACTGGATAATTGATAATGTAGGTTTAGGGATATGGATGATACGAAGCTATTGCTTGAATCATAGAGGATTGATATCATATTTATAAGTATTAAGTAGAAGATGATATTTTATTAATAATTTCTGAGGCTTGGGAATTAGATTGATCGTTTCGATGTATTTTTGTTAGACTTTTGTGTTAGATTTTCAATTTTTATGTGTTTTTATGGTAGATTAGGTGTTGTATAATTTCTTTTTTATTGTGTTATTTGTTATGTATAAAATCAAGATTTTTTAGTGTTATGCTTGCCTTTTATATAAAATTATATTTAGTATAACTTTTTAAAGATCCTACTTGCAAAGAACTCGCTTAATGAATACTTTTTGTGTTTATTTCAGGATTATTTTTATGCCAAACCATAATTTTTTCTTTTACCTTAACCAAAAATCATCGCCAATCACAATAAAACATTTAATCAACCAAAGCTAAAAAAGTTTACAAAATCTTATAATTATATACAAACAACCAAAAAAATTTTCAAATAAAACAAAAATGCTTTAAAAGAAAAAACCATAAAATTGACTTAGAAATTTTCGCATTTTACTCTTATAAGATTCTTAACATATAAAAATGGATCATAATATATTTCCTATAGGAAAAAATCTTAAAAAATTGATGGTCAGGGTTTAATGATTAGCCTTTTAGTATTATATCATGCCTGTTTTATTCTATTAGCCATTCATTATGATATATGATATGTATACAAGTCATCTAAGCTTGTACTATGAATCAGACATGACATTAAGGTAATATCTTTATATTTTTTTCCTATAGAAAAACTTGTACATTTTTTGTTACTTTCATCTTCCATTTTTCTATAGGATAAATGGAAGAATATTTTTACTATAGGACTAAAGAAAATATAATGACAAATTGTGGGAAAATCTTGGAATAAACAATTTTTTGATAGGATTTCATAATGTGAAGATGATTAGAAAAAAAAATGCTAAAGTGAAAAAATTGGGAATTTTTTTGATTGATGACCCGATTATGGCACAGGATGCTATGATTTAATTTTTATAGGATTGGTTAAGTGTTTTATGAATTTTTATAAGAAATTCCTGATTAGTTAAAGTTAAGTTTTGAATAAAGGGTAAAAAAAAGGAAACTAGTATAGCATTTACAGAATTTATATACGAAACAAATCTTATTATGAAAAAAACATATAAAAACCTTACAAATACTTTATCCCAAACACAACCCCATATCCAAAAAAAATCCTTTCTTCCACTTACCAAAATCTCAACCTACAATAATCCTCAGCATTTTACCTTATAATTAATAACCTAAGAATTTTCATCCTCACAATCCGCAATAATCTCTTCCTGATTCTCTTCACTCTTTAACTTTTTCCTTTTCTTTTTCTTATTCTCATTTTCATGAGAAAGCGAATTCTCACTAGGTTTCTTAACCTCATTTTTCCTTTTTTTCTCCTCATTCTCTTTTTTTTCCCTTCTCATCAATATAAAATCAAAAGTACTCATACCTTTGCACTTGATATACGAATGAAAAGCTATCAAATAAGTATTTCCCGCCAATACAAAAAGGTTAACATTAAACGTTAACACCGTAAAAGCTAAGTAAACTTCATGATTATCTACACGATCTGAGTAATTAGAACGATTATTGTTGAACTCAGAAAACAAAATTATAGCAAAAATTATAAGAAGCAATGTGTTTATTTCAAGACACCAAAGCAAGCTTATAAAATAACTGTAATTTGATAATCCAATACAATTGTTAAGCCATTTGCAGTGATGGTCGAATTGATCTATACATTTGTTGCATACCCCACAATGTTTGCTTAGATTTCCAACTGTGGAATTGCAGATTGTACAAATGGACTGGCCAATTTCACATTCAATGTTGTCTTTATTTTTACCTTTGGATTTAAGGAAAAAATCAGAAGGGTCGATAGCTGTAGCGATAATAGCTAGGATTATGACAGATAATTCTGTGATGTAATATAATATCCCATATGCAATCTGTATAGAAATTACTTGGCTGCCAAGTGGTAAAGTAGGCATGTATATAACTGAACTCATTAATAGGTTAAACAAGTTTATAACCCAACTTCCGATTTGGTAACTGTTTAAAGGAAGCTGAAATCCTGTTGTTCTTATTGCCTTGCTCATCTTTCTTTAATTTGAATTTATAAAATCATTTTTACTAAGTTACATCAAAACTAGCTCTAGATTTTGTGAAGTTTAGAGTGTATTTTGTCGGAAAGATTAAGAAATTATTGTAAAATATTAATAAGTTTGTGTAAAGTAATTTGTTTATATATGTTATAGCTTAATAGAACGACAAAAAGAGATACTAAAAAACAAAATAACCGCAGAGCTAT
>MPUH01000202.1:0-83048 GCA_001970955.1 Stentor coeruleus | reverse complement strand
AACAAACTCTGTATGCTCATATCCAGCGCCTATATCTTCCACAAGGCCTTGATAATAATAAAAATTAGTATTAATACAATCAGAATTGCATAACATTTTAATAACACTTCCACTAGCAGTTGCTTGCATCTTCTCAAAATTTACATTATTAAGAGTAAGATCTCCTTTAGCTAAGATAAATGAACTATATTGATATCTAAATCCATAAAACAGTACATTTTCAAAAATAGCAGGGTTAGTAAAATCAAATATTAAAGTTGAACTATAAGTATTACAATCTTTCCCATAATCATTGTTATAAACATCAAGTGGAATAGTTTCATCTCTATCATCAAACCATATAGACCCTGAGCCTGTTGCATAAGGGCAATATAAGCACACTTCACTTTCACATTCTTTAAGGATTTTTGTACCATAAAAATCAATATTTTTGATATAAAATTTTTTAGCTACAGGAGTTATTTTCATTCCTGAAGTCCAATAAACTTTAGCTCTATAATTTTCGTCATCACTTTCTATCCAAAGTTCTTCATAAATATACCAGTTTATAGTATTTAAAGGGTCTTTATTATCAGTAATAAAAGGTGAAGTTGCATCTTCAGGGTATACTTTAAAGTAATGATCTTTAGTATAATCTAGCTTAATTTTTGTATATGATGCATAAACTGAGATTAATGCATAATACAAAGATACCATAGGAGATTCTTTACTTCCATTACCAGGATCTGTTGATTCAGATGGACTGACATAAAATATTTTATATTTGTTCATTGAATAAACTTCAGGATCGACAAAACACCACTTTTCCAATGGTTTAAAATATTTAATAATATCCACTTTAGCATATCCTAAAGGGCATTCTTTTACTTGAGAAATACATTGATCTAAAATCATCATAGTATTACAAACTAAGCAATTCATTCCATCACTTTTGACACAGTTTAAAATAGTATTCTCAACATTCCCATAACAGTTAAGGCATTTATCATTATTACAGTCATTATCATAAGGGCATTTATTTGAATCAGTATAAGTTTGAGAAATAGCATCTGTACACTTATCACTACATTGACTAGGATCATATTCTTCAGCCCAACTTTGTTTGATTATTTGATTAAGCACTGCTGCTTGAATAGTTATTTCGTTATTACACACACCAAAGTTATATCCACATTCAGGAACAAGGCATTCCTTTTCACATGCTCCCTTATAATTAAAAACTCCATCAATATACATGGTATCACAACCTGCATTACACCCACAATCACCATAATCGTGGTAACAGCTTTCAACATTGCAGGCTTCATCACATTTTCCATTCCCTAAGTATTCTAAAGAGCATCCTGTATTACACCAACCACAAGCATAATGTTTAAAACTACATTTGGATGTTGCGCATGGGTCATCAATAACATCATTTGTATATCTGCAGTCGTTTTCATTATAAATATCTATATTGCATCCTGTATCGCAATCACAATCCCCACCATCGTAACTACAATTAGCATTGTTACATGCAGAATCACAATAAGAATCTCCAATCCATTCATTTGGACAAGAAGGAGAACATGTATCAATACAATAATAATTATCATAATTGCAACTATAGTAATTGCATTTTTCTTGGCAGATTGTATCAGAAATATCTTCGATAAAGCATCCTTCAACACACCAGCCACATCCATTATTGTCAAATCTACATAAGTAGTTATTGCATTTAGAATCACATTTGTTGTTTTCTAATAATGATATTGTACAATCACTTGAACAATATCCGCAATCTCCTAAATCCCAACCACACTCATAATTATTGCATTCGGTATTGCAAATTCCATTGCCTAAAGAGAGGTAATCACAATTGTAATCCATGCAATATTCGAAACAATCAGAAGAAAAAAAAATTTCAGAAGCTGAAGAACTTGATTTGTCTGATGAATCATAGTTGCAGCCGCTGTTCATGCAGACTGAATCACACCAACCGTCACCTATATAACTACTTGGACAGAAGGATTCGTCACAAGTAAAAAGTTCTCGTGCGGCAAAGGGGTTTAGTATGAGTAAACTTGTCAGAACCAGCATTTATAGTGTATATTTTAGATGGTTGTATTATAGTTAATATATTTAATTACTAGGTGTTTATGCAAATTCATTACTTCTTAAATATATTTCGTAGTTTGATTCTGCGTATATCCTCCCTTTCTCTATTATCTTATGTTTTCCTATTGTTTCTCAGTTATTCTGAATTTTTATCATTTTTTAGAATGCATGCCAGAAAGTATTTTTTAAGTTTGAGCATGCATTTGAGGATTTATCTTCATTGCACTGATATTCAATTGTAGTTATTTCTTCATTCTCGTTTTTTCTTTCATTTATACTTTCTTTTTTGATAGTTTTGTTCATTTCATCCTATAGTCTTGAGTCTTGTAATTATTTCTTTTGCATTTCTTCCAGAGTATATTTTCTGACCAGCCTGGTAGCTTTTCTCTTGGAGCTTCTCTTCTTTCTTTACCTCCACTTGATCCTTATTACTTTTTCAATATTCCGCATTAAATTTTTCAATTCTTTCCTTTTTAGATTCTGAGCAGCTTAAACTTTTTACATCCGTAATTCAAATATTCTTTTAAGCTTAAGTTAGAATTTACATTTTTATATTTAAAATTGTTTCTATCTCAAAGCATCTATTATGAATTGATTTTTTAATTATAAGGTACTTTTTGTTTGTATTAATCTTAAATTTACTGTGTATGCGATTTTTTTAAATCACATTTCACTATTTAATATCATTTCGCTAGGATATATAATATGTCTCAACTGAAACAAAAGAAAAATAAGTGTGCATCTCATGAAGTTTCAATAAAAAAAGTGTATAATACAAGAAGAGGAGGAGTTCGAGCTTGTGAAAGCTGTAGAGATACTGAAGAAAAAGTTAAGACACTTCAAAATGCTTTGAAGGAATTATTAGATCAAAATGATGCCCTTCGTAGTAGAGTTGCAGAGTTGGAAGCAATTATTAGCGAATGTGAAGATATAGATAAACAAATAAGTTTTCCAATGAATGAAATGATCAATCGCACTATCTAAGCTTTTAAAATGGTGATATCCACATTATAGTATAGGGGGGGTAAGTAATTTTATTGTTTAATTGATTCAAATAAGTAGATTAAAATGTGTAATTCGATTTGTTTAAGAATAGTTACATATAATTATTATTAGAGTGGCAATCCAAATTTATTACGATACTAGATTGTATTATGAAATAAAAAATGAAATTGCCATCAAAGGTTATATTTCTTATCCTCTACATATGTGCTGTTATTTTAGTTTATCGCAATTTATCTTACCTTAAATCATTTAAGGTTCTTTTATTCCCTAAGCTTTTTTCAAAACACAACCCAATAATATGTACAACCCTTTTCCCTCATCCCCAACAAATAATATCAACTCCAGATCCAACACTATTATCAAATATAAATTTTTCATATAAACCTGAATTAATACTTCAAAACAATACTGAAAATCTGAAATATGAAGGTCTTCAATGTAAACCTTTATCATATGGTTATAACCAAACAGAAGGTATGAGATTATTCCCACCTTACTCATGGAAAAAATGTTCAGATATAACAAAACACAATGAAAGTTATATTGAAATCGATAGAAAAACAAATACATTATTTATGAATTGCCCTAATAACAAAGGTAATTTTTTCATCACAGGACCTAAATATAAATATACTTTAATTAACCCTAAAACTCATAATTTCAAGTGGGAAATAGAAAAATATTTTAGTAGAATCAACGCGAAAAATATCGAGTTCGCTTTTGGAAGTTGTGGGGATAGAGAAAAATTAGATGAAGCTGTACTTGTACCTTCTTTCAAATTAAAGCTTTTTAATGAACTTAAGTCAAAAGTTAAAGGTAAACCGAAAATGATTATAGTCCTTGCTTTAGATTCGATTTCAAGGAATCACTTTTATCGTAAACTTCCTTCAGTTGCCAAATTATTAAATGATTTTCCTAGTTTGTTCGAAAATTTCGCAGTTTATGATTTTAAACTTCATAGCACTATTGGAATGGATTCAGTTGCTAATATGGTCCCTATGCTTGGAGGATTTGATAGTTTTGTTAGGTCTTTTGATGGTGAACAAAAAATCGACCGTTTAGGTGAAAAAGCATTATGGAATAAATTAAGGAAAAAAGGATATCTTTCGCTTTTTGCACATGATGATTGTTCAAGTTACTTTTCAATGAGTCTTGGTGAAAATCCTTTAGTGGATTATTCATTACGAGAATTTTATTGCGCTAGTTTAAAACATTCTAAATATAAAACAAAGAAAAAATATACAAAGCAAAGATGTATTGGGTCTTATCAAGCTCATTATTATTTACTTAATTATACTTCAAAACTTGCGGAAATGTATTCAGGTGTTAATTTTTGGTTTTATTTACATTTAAATGCTGGACATGAAGAAACAGGTCAACATGCTTCAACTTTAGATGAAGATATAAAAGAGTTTTTAGTGAAATTAATCAAAAGTCATCAAGATAAATATGATATTTTTATTATGATGCAGGCTGATCATGGGATGAGATATGGAAAGTGGCTGTCTGATGCAGATGGATATCAAGAAACTAAACTCCCAGCTATGTTTTTAATTTCTAGTAAAAGTATCCTTAATGAATTTCCTAATTCTTATCATGCTCTCCAAACAAATACACAAAGACTTACATCAAACCTAGATTTACGAGAAACTCAACTATCATTAGCAGGAATATCAGAATCAACTCCATTCTCAATAAATCTCCTAAATCAAATTTCTCCAAAATCTCGATTTTGTGAAAACATATCAAGTCCTTATTCTTATTGTGCCTGTTCATCTATAATTTTACTTGATCTAAAAATACCTCGTGTTCAAGAAATTCTTAGTCAATTAATATCTTATTCAGAACGTATAATCAATTCTAAATCTTATAGTAACAATGCATATGCTATTGGAAAAATATGTAAAAAAGTAACATTAAAAAAACCTCAAAAAGTTTTTCTTATAAGTATCAATAATGTTAGTGAAATTTTTAAAATTGAAGTTGATTGCTTGAAATCAGATGCTAAATTTGAGATAAATGTTTATGTTTATTCAGATGATAGTGAAGAGAAAGAAGGAGAGATTTCTGAGAATATTGTGGCTTATGGATATCAAATGAAAGCTAAGATTATTAGTATTGAGAGATTAGATAGTTATGCTGGCTGGTGCCAAGATTTAGCAGAAAATTATGGGATTGACCCGGTTTTATGTTTATGTCAGTGATGATAATTAGATGTTTATAAATTTTTAGAATATGAGAGATGAGAATGTTTTTGATTGCTAGGGAAAAATTGAATAAGATATTTTAGTTAGAAAAAGAGTTATATTATTAATTAGATGTGATAAATTTTATATCTTTTATGCATATAAGAAATTTAAGAGATTTTAATCTTGTATATTTATTAGTAATGCTTGTATAATACTTAATATGAAATTTTAAACTAGTAAATGCAAAAAAATAATAAACTGGATAAATATAGGTATAGGATATTTAAAAGTGCTAGTTATAAATTATAACTGTTGCATAAGATTGAATTAATAATAAAAGATAAAGTATAAGTGTTTAGAAGATAAAAATAATTTGAATAAAATTTTATATCAGAAGTTTATAATTATAGAAATTGAATATGATTATAAATTAGTGAATGCTAATTTATAATAATCATTATAAATTATGAATATGTTAAAATTAAAGCCATAGCTAAGTTTAATAGCATTTTTAGATTTCTTACATTCTAAACGCTTTTGATGAGTTTTACTAATAAATTAGGGAAAAAAATCATAATGTTTTATATATATACAATCTAATAATTTTTATTAAATGATTTAAAATTTGGATAAGAGTATTTATTATGCTAGTAATGTTATTCTTTAGATTATATATTATGTTATATTATAAGAGTTTTAATTTTCAAATATCATTTCTTCATTTATTATACGAAATAATCTAACTTATTAGTTTCCCTAGCTATAATTAGCTAATCTTAAGGTATTATATGATTAATAATTCATAATTAAAATGGCTTACCTTGAAAGAAATCACTATCGGTTTTTAAGTTTGAACATTATCTTAGGGAATCTAAAATTAAAGGAATTTCTATTATCCTATACCATATTTCATATCAACTAACTAAAATTTGAAAAAACTTCTTTTAAGTCCTCCATTTTTCACAATAATATCTTCAACAAACTTTAATAATTGTATTTAAAAATCACTAATTTGCAAAACCCCAATTCATAGCAGCTTACATTAAACATAAAAATACATTAAAAAACACGCATTTTCCTCATTCCTTTTTCATCATGATTCTTTCCCCTTAAAAATACCCAAGAAAAACTATTATCATAAACCCTAATAATAATATGAGAGATTTACGTAATATTTCTGATGATATATCAAGTTTCGATTTACTTGGGAAAGTTACAACATATAGCTTTCTATCAGTCCTAATCATGATGATAATATTTGCAAGTGTAACCAGCAATAGAGGAAAATGCCTTTATGCAGTTTGGCATAATATATTCTTTTTGACTCTAATACACTGGATTCCTCTAATAAACATCGATGATTATTCAGAATTAGAATCTTTTTTCAGTCAGATTGCGATAATATTCAGACTTTATGAACTCCCTTCTGTTTGTTTAGATGAGTCAATAGAAAATCAAGTTTATAAAAGCATAAGAATAAAATCTAACAGTTTTATCAACAATGCAAAAGAAATTCTTTTGCTATACTTCACTGTTTTACTATTTTGCATTGCTATTTTGATTCTAAGTAAATTCAATAACTCTGAAATTATTCAGAAACTTAAAAAACAAGTTAAGTATTCTATAATCATAAGACTTCATTTACTTGTGTATTTGGATTTAATGACTTTCAGTATGATTAATGTGTATTTTTATACTGGACAGAATGCATGCTCATCTGTAAATTTAGGGCTTTCACTGTTCTTTTTAGTAATGGGTGGAAGTTGGATTATGATAATCCCTGTGATTATTAAAGTTAAAATGAATAATGACTTAGAGTCGCATCATGATAAATTGTTTGAAAGCATTGAAACTATTGTCAATGAATTTAAACCCTCTTTTCAGGTATCTAAGTATCAATATTATACTATATGCCTTTTGTATCGTTTTTCGATTGCATTTTGCCTAGTAGTATTGCCTGAATCACCTTCAGTGCAGTTGTTTATTATAGTAGCATTTCAAGCTTTCATATGTATTATTTATTTAGTGTTTTATATTTTACTCGCAAAACCATTTGCTCAAATGAAAGATTCAATAACAGTATTTATAAGTGAGTTTTTCTGCTTAATCCTTGCTATAATTATTGGTATAAGGTCTTTGGAAAACATATCCGACAATACGAAATACTATACATCCGTTCTCTGTATTATAATAATATGGGCTACTGAGATTGTTATTATAGTAAGATATGTTTTGAAAGTTGTTTCAGTACAGAAAACTAGTTTAGAAACTTTGGCAAATCAAATTCAAATACCTGTTACAATGAATCACATAACAGAAACCCAAGGAAATAATAATGAAAAAAAAGTAGAAAAATCATTTGAAGATTTACCTGAGTCGTTTATTAATAACTTGAATAGTGAAAACAATGAAGTTATTGAAACATTAGAGCCTTATAAATATCTTAAAAGAGATTTTGCTGATAATTTAAAAAGAAAACTGTATAAATATTTTAAAAGAGATTTTGCTGATAATTTGAATAGAACAATGATTGAAAATTCACAAGTTAGAAATAAGAAAAAACCAGCGACAAATAAGGTGCTTCCTAAAATTGTGATAGTCAATGCTCCAGATGTGAAATTTGAAAGCAGGGCTATGAACTCTTTTGCATTTGATACTAATGATTATACGGTTGCAAATAGATCAAAAGTAAATAGCATATTAGCTAGTGATACACATAGGAATAAAAAAACCATAAATGGGCAAACCGACCGCCACTCAAACATCGCTCTTGAATTAAAAATGAACAACTTCCTCGAGAAAGTAAACTCAACCAAATTGCAAGTTGGTAATAAAGGTCTAGGCATTTAACTAATACATTAATCTACCTTTTTAATCTACCCTCACTATCCCCATTTCCATCACATTTTTTACTTAATATTTCCTAACTATCCCCAAATTCTTCCTGTATCTTTTTCCTAAGTTCAGCCTGTTGCCTTGCTTCTTTTTCCAAAGTATCTAAATCATCACTAGTCAATCTATAAGCAATAAAAGCAAAAACCCCAACATACCATCCAATATATACAAGCATAGAAAGCCATGATTTTATCCTTATATCTCTTGGATGAAGTGTATGTATTGGCCCAATCCTATATCTCATTTCTTCAGTAGTCCTCATAGCAGGTAAAGGTCCAACCATACCAATAGGATCCCTTCTTTGTCCTTTAAAATCAGGAAGTGGGGTTCTAAAGTCAGGATCTTTCCTACTGATTTTCCCAACTTTTTGCCCTTTATCAAAAAATTTCTTCAGCATATTATTATAACTTACTATTATACATTATCATATACTGATATATCAACCATATATGTCAATGTAATAAGATTCTAAAGATTCATTGTTTGGAATATGTTTTATTTTACGTCTTGCTGTTGTAACTGGAACTAACTCAACAGGAATACTTTCTCCAGTGATAGGATTGAATTCTATCATTATATGGTGTTTTGATTTTTCTCGTACTTTTTTCCCACTGTTTGGATAACTTAGAACTTTTTCAGGATTATGAGGTGTGCTTATATGTGGAAGATACTTAGTTTTCCAATAATTTGACCCTCTAGGTTCACTAGGGTATCTAAAATCTGAAGATTTTTCATAGTAAGTTGTAGTATTTAATGATAGTTTTTCTATAGTGTTTGGTTTTCTGAATGTTGTGATGTCTTTTGATTGTTTTGAGTTTATAGGAAGCGAAAGTTTTGGTAGAATAAATGGCGTGTTAAGGTCGTTTTCGTAGTCTTGATATTGAGTTTTTGATGTTTGTAAAGGCTCCGGGTTTTCTTTTAGAACGGTTTTACCTTTTCGACTTTCAAGGTCTGATATATGGATTAAAGGGGTATTAGGGGCAATAAAAGGTACGTAGCATGTTATAAAGAAAATACGCTCAAAGTCTTTAGTTATAAGCCAATCATAGCTAGGTTTTAGTTGTGAATTTAATGCTGCTGATGGGATTCTTGGTAAAAAACCTTCATTTGAGCCTTCTAATGAAAGGTCTATTGTTGGTGAATCTAATCCAGTCATGTTTGCGTTTTTCATAAAATAAAGTTCTTTTATTTGGTTTTTTATCAGAGTTTTCACTGCTTGCTGGTCTTTAAGTTGTCCAACACAATCCTCAAGTATCATAATAGCTTTATGTAAACTCCCTTCTTTACTTACAGTCATCCCTGCCATACAAACTGCTAATAACCCAAACAAACTTTGTGCGTTATCATCAGAAAACCCTAAACTTCTTCTTCCACTAGCAATCAAACTTAAATTCTCTCCTGCAAGTTCTAAATAAATCCCAGCTTGTGAATACCTTCTAAGTTTCCATAATGTTACAAAAGTCAATATATTAGACGCAGCTTCAAGATCATGTTTTGCTACACCTCCTGATTCTTTTATACTTTGCATTAATTCATGTGCATCATATAAAAACTTTAAACAATCTCCAAGTTGATCGACTTTGTAGTACAAAAATGCTAAATTGTTATAAGTTAAGAGTCTTCCTTGCCAAAACTTATCTAAGATTGTCCCGTATTTACATAAACTTTTATCTGCTAGGATTGCTTTTGACAGAAAGTCTAAACAGTCTTGGATAAGCTCGTATTGAATAAATACTATGCATAATGAGTTGCAGAGAGATATAAGATCTTTGTAGTTTCTACAAGAATCTAGGGATTTGGCAGGTGAGGTTTTGTGAGGTTGCTTGGTTTTATGCTCGAGTTGGGAGATTATGATTTGGATTTGGGCTATTGAGTGATACTTCTTTTGCTTTTTCATGAATATATAATAATGATGATGATTAAATTGGATTAGAGATTTTTAAAAGAGAGATGGTTCGAGGAATTTAGTTGGGGTATTGGTTTTTAAGCTTGCTTATAAATTTTTTGTGTTGTCTGGCGGATTTTATAGATTTTTTTGTGTTAAAATTGTGTGTTTTTTTGTATTTTTTTGGGTTGGTTTTGATTTTTGTATTGAAGAAGGTTTAAAGCTATGCTTTATGAAGTTTTGAATATTTAAATGCTGATTTATAGTTTTTTGCTTTACTATTTATGTTTGCACTTTAATCATTAGCAAAAGTATTTCAGAAACTGATTTTTGGTATAAAACTATTATGCTTATCATCAGAAAATATAAATAATTAGAATATAATTTTTTTGCTTTTTAAAGATACTGTGTAAAGTATAACCTTCTTTAGAAATACAATACATTTTATTCACTCTGCAGAAATCATATAGACTAAAATTATGTCTTATAAAATTATTAGCTTTAAATACAAATAAACTCAAAAATATTATTAAAATGCACTTATTATCACCTTTTATAAACCAAAAATCTAATCTCTAAAGCAAATCCAATTTTCATTAAATTATTATAATTTCTAGAATGGAGCAGCCTTACACTTTTTTCTACTTAGACAAAGCTGTCTATTCATCTTACAATTCTCGTGAAGTCCAAGAAAAACTCAGAAAATGGGGTTTCTCTTCAAGTATGGTTCTATGCAAGTTTCGTTTTGATCTTCCATTCAATGAATTCGAGCCGCGTAAATTCTTATTAGATCTAGTCAATAGCCAAGAAGTTTTATCAGTCTTTTACCCTTTCCAAGCAGCCAAAAAATCTTCCCCAACTACTAGTCTCATGTTTTCTGAGATCCGATGCACAGTGACATCAATGGACTATTTTGATTTTCTTAAAGAAAAAGAACTCGTTTACCCAAATGGAAACATCAAAAAAGTCCTTCCAGATTATTACAACGATATTGAAATCTGTGATAAAATTAGAGAAGTTCTTTTATGTGAAGAAAGTGAAGACTATGGAATGATTGATGAAATTTATACCAATGAATTTCTTTTTAGGATTTTTAAACATATAGCAATTGGAGGAGGATGTTGTCAATATGAAGATGAAATTGATGAATATTTGAATACAGTTAAAGGAATTTATAAAGATATGGTTGCTGTGAGTAAAGATTCAGAGACTAATGAGGTTAAAGTTGTATCTAAGGTTTATGAGATTTTGCCTAGTGAAGAGTTTAATGTTTTTTTGAATACACATATACAGGATTTTATTTATGTTATTGTTGACCCGAGTTATAGGCATGTGAATCTATGGTATCACAAATGGACAGGAATGTGGTAGATATAACAATTTAATTTAGCTTTCATATGAAATTTAAATCCATATCTTTCATCAATATAATTTTCCTATATAATACCTACTTTACCATTCTCATGAAAACATCTAACCTCGCCTTTCTTAAAGCTAACACCCTAATACCCACTCTAAAAGGTGTTAAGAAAAAATAAATTCGTTAAAATAATGAATTCAAACACAGAATACCATATTCCGTACCTAGCAAAAAACTCATACATCTACGGACTTGAGCCAAGACCAACAGCAGTTTTTGGTTCCCAGAGTATAATTCCACAAGAATCAAACAGAGAAACACTAATCCCATCAATCAGAAACCCTCAAGCTTGCTTTAGCAACGAGCCCGAAACAGGAACATTTTCAAATTTTTCCATCATCCCCCAGCCTTCATCTCAAACAACTTACATCCCACAAAAACTTCCAACTTTCACCTCTATAGAAAACCCAATCGAGAACTCTAGTGATGAAATCCCTGAACAAAAGTTCACATTTAGAGTGCACCCAGAAACTACAAAAACATCATGTTATGATAGTAAAATACAGCAAAATAGTCCTTTGCTGTATTCTGAGAGTAATAGCAAAGGTACATCACCAGTTATAAACAGACAATCAAACCTTGAAAGGGAATTTAAAGATGAAGGGAAATATTACTCAGGATATAGAGAAAGTGAAAAATATGAAAGTAAAGTTTTAGGGGAAAGGAGAAATTGGGCACAGAATGAAAATAAATATACTGTATCTGCATCAAGAATCCCATATACAAAAGAGTACACCGAAGATTATAGAAGTCCTTATAGAGCGCAGATCGCAGCTAAGGAAAACATTTATGAAATCCCTTCAGTGAACAAATCTCCAATTATATCAAAAGAAGTAAATGATATGAATAAATATCTAAACCGAAACTTCGATACTTATACTGAAAACTCAGATTCAATATACCCAAAACCTATAACCACTAATAAAACTCAATATGAAAAACCTCAAGTTTTCACTTACAACCCACCTAAAGACCAGTTTGATGATATTTCTTATGACCGTTCACCAATTAAACCTCCTGATTATTCTCAAGACTATATCAAGCCACAACAATATAAAGATACACAATTAGACACTAGTTTCTATTCAACTCATGGTGAACAAATAAGCAAATATAGCGAATTTTCATACAATGACGAAAGTAGTATTTCAAATAGTAAATATCGTGAAAGGGATCATAGAGACTTATCTGAAAATGATAGAAACTATAAAGAAATCCTAAACTGTGATAAAACTTTACAAGAACGTGAAAAGATAATTTTTGATTATCAAGATCGGAATAAAGTTTATCAAGATAGAGAAAGGTCATCATTTAGAGATTATGCAAACAGAGATAAAAGTCCATATGAAAGAGAGAAACCGTTTAGAGATTTTCCTGATAGAGAAAAAAGTTATAAGGATATACCTGATAAAGTAAGACCTACACGTGATATATGGGTTGAACAAGCAAGAAGTACAAATAAATTTGTATCTGATAGACCAAAACTTGATATTAGTAGGATTAAAAGCTTGAGAAGTGTGTCTGGAAGTAATAAAAAAACTAAGAAAAATAGCAAGTCTTTATCAAAAAAACAAAATTGCGAATTTAGATCTGTGTGTAATAGTCAAGAGAGGAGTTTAAGGGAAAAAGAAGCATATGTAAATATGATGATGAAGGTATTAAAGAGCCATTCGAAAAACTGCCCAGCGCTAAGGAAAGAGATTAATGCTATAAAAAAGCAGAATAATCAGGCTGACTTTTTTTAAGAGATAATATGTTTTTTAATGATAATAAGATATAGATAAGAATTTTATGATAGTAGGGTGTGACAATTTAAGTTTTCATAAAGTGATTAGGCAATGAAATTATGATCATTTATGTTTAGATTTGTATTAATAAACTTAACATAAATTATATTTCAGTCTAATTTTAATGTAATAAAAGTAAAAGAAACTCTTATAATTTTTCCTTTTGCAAGGTATAAAGAATGATTACAAACCAAATGAAATTATATTACTGTCATATTAAATGGAGTAGATATTCATTTTTAAGTATAAATCTAACATAAAGGGAATCATTATATACAGTTTATGTGCTTAATTATATATTAAAAAAAATAGTATTGTTGTATGGATATATAGGTAAAATCATATGTACTTACACCTTGGTTGCAGACTAACTGGACTGTTATTAAAACTTTGCATAAAAATTATTAAGAATCATATTAAGAAAAATATTGCTAACCATTTTAAGCATATTAAGATGTATCTTAATAACCTAAGCGAACTTTTTTTATTTAAGGAAAACCATAGTTTATTATGAAATTAGAAATGCTATTATCTTTTAATTAAGGATGAATTTTTAGACTCGTCCCACAGCGTAAACCTGAAAAACTGACACAATTCATTCCTTTCAGCATTCTAATACGCAGGCCAGTCTTTTTATTTTCATTGAAGAACTTGGTTCTAAACTGTTCGATACTTAAAAAATTACCATTCAATAAAAATTTCCCAGCCATTTCATTTATCGAGTAAAGAGTTTCTCCAAAAAGTTCCATATCTGATTTTTCCTCTAACTCTTCTTTTGAATGAAAGATTTCCCGTTCAGTCTTGCCTTCGACTTTAAAATTTTCATAGCCAGAATTTTTTTCTGGGGTGTATTTTGATCTTGATTTTAATAGAGTTTTTGATTCGCATCTTCTTAACAAGTGTGAAAGTTCATGGAGCATAGTTATCAAAGTTGCACCTTTATATGCATCATCCATATTGTCATCTATATTATCTCTATAATCTTTGATAAAAATATTCAAGTTGTATGTGGTAAGTCCATGCAAGGATGGTATCAAGGTTGTGATGTAAACTCTGTTAAGACCATCAAGAATATGGCTTTTTACAAGCTAAATATTTTCACAGAATTTAGATAGGATTTCCACAATTATTTCTTCATTAAAAAATTCCTTAGCTTGTGCATAAAAAATTTGGTTTTGAGTGAGCTTTTGGCATGGCTTAAATAAGGTAAAATTTAAATAGCTTTCTGGGAATAGATAGTCCCAGTCTTTATGATATGCTTGAATAATCATTTCTGATACAAGCAGATCTTTGATATGTTCATGTTTCGATTTAATGATATCACTAAACAATTTTGTATAATCTAGATTTATATCAACCTTGGATAAAGTATTATAAAACTGTAAAGCGAGCTCTTCATCTCTTTTATAACGTCTTTTATTAAAAAATATAAAAAAACTAAGATTCCTGCTTCAGCAGGGATTTCATTAGTTTTGCAAGGTGTAGAAAAATAAGTACTTTCAGCATTTTTCAAGGTCGATTTTAAATTCTTTTTTTCAACCCAAGCCTTAAATTGTTGTAGAGCTTTAATCCCCTTATTATTTGCAATTTTACAACTAATAGAGATAAGTTTTTCAGAAATTTGAATTAAGACGTTATGGTATGCTTTTCTAAGAGGAGAAATAGTTTTGTCTAAAACATTTATTCCCTTGTTTTCAATTTGCTGCTGCTTACAAGCTTCCATTTTCTTTATTATTTGCTTGAAATTCCATCTACTTTCTAGCTCTGGTCTGATGCACTTCTTAATAATAGAAAACTCTTGACGTCTACACATAAAGGCCATAACTTGTATATTAAATATAATATATATTGCAATGTCTAAACTGTTTCCCAAAATGTAATCTAATGCAGGTTTCCCCCGGGTTATAAATGAAATATCTGGAAAATCAAGGTTGAATAGCTTCAAAAAAAGCAACCCAAAGGAATAACAGCTTGATTTTTGAATAGCCTTTCTAATAGAAATATCCAGTCCACACTCTTGAAATAAAATAAGTTCTGGTGATAAATATCTATTTGATTCACTAACCACCAAATAAAATTTCTTAATAATTTTCCTATTAAAAATAACCATATGCATATATTTTAATGTGATACTTCTATCCTTTTTTATACATATGCACTCTGGTCTTATTTTCCCATAAAATATCGCTTGCTTATTAATTTATGTAAAACTTTTGCAGTTTTTGCAAGAATTTCGAATTTTTCGTTTTCTGACTCTTCTTGGCAATCATCTAAAGTTTTTTTGATACATTTCGGTGATAAGAGAAATTCGGTGATTTCCGGAAATACTTTCTAGAGTTACTGCAAGAAGGTTATCTTTAAAAATCCTTTTATATGCAATGAGTTGCGGCTTTAGTAAGGATTTTAAGGATTTGATACTTTGAGATTGATAGAAAACTATAATGCATGATTGAATTGTCCCATTATCCATTGTAATTTCTCCATTAGAAATAACTATTTCAACACCCATTTGAATTGCTGACTCAAGTTGACGTAAATTTTTAACATCAGCAAGCTTTATCGAATAACTGCTGAAAAGTTCATGTTCTAATTGAATAATTTTATTTTCCCACTTGTGATCCATTTATATATAAGGTATTAACTATCTAAATCATTTTATTATCTAGGCCCCCTTTTATTTAATTACGAATTAGAAATCAGAATATAGCTAGTGATGAGAAAAAACATAAATTTATTATTGACGAGGATTAAAAACTAACTAATAATCTTTGATAGATATATTTTGGAATAATCAAATGAAAAGAAGAGTTTAATATGAAGATAATCTTATTTAATTAGAATCATTGAATAATATTTCAAAATACAAGAATAAATAAAGTAAAAATAAAATGGATCTTGCGTAGTAATACTAAATATATAGCTTGCATATAGGATTAAATTTTTTCCTTTTATAGATTTAGTAAACTATCTTCAAAATATTTATCTAACTAATATTAAATTACTCTCTAAGGAAGTTTATAATATTCTTTTTGCATCTCTCAGAAATTGAATTCGAGCATCCTGGGCAATCTGTCTTTTTATCAAAGCAATAATAACACACTTTCTTATCACAACAGTTTTTCCTTGGAAACTTCTTGAAAAAAAATTCATTTTTGCAAACAATACATATTTTAAACAAACTACTTGCAATTTCCAGTTTTTTATCTAAACTTAACAAATGTTTTGAACAAAAGCACGTTGATTTTTCAATAGCTGAATTTGCACAGTTTGAACACAAAATAGCATCATTACATAAAACTTGCATATTATCTCCTATAAAATACCATCCTTTCTGACATATTGCACATCTTAGCATTATTTTTAACAGGGTTGCATTCTTATAGCTACAATAACATTTATCGCATTGATAATTATTTTTTTCAAGTATGTCATTTTTTATACAAACTAAACAATTATCTTGACATATCTCAGTCCAAAGTTTTTTTTTTCGGAAACTTTGACAATTTTGGCATTTTATTAATAAAGGATCAAGGTTTTCATGATATTCTTGAGATTGGATGCTTTCATCATTATTTGGGAATATTTTTTTGATTTCAGTGAAATTAAGCAAGTTTTGACAAATTGGACATGCTGAAGATGATTCTTGATTAGAATAATTATAAGATTCATTAATAATGATTTTTTTATTAATGAGATTTTATATGAAAAAGTTGAGGTTTTTATTTTATTTATGATATAGATTAAGTTTTTTTTTTGATGTGATAGGATTTATGATATTTTTAATGTATTTTTTATATGGTTTTTGGGGAAAAAAAAATAGTCATTAAAGAGGATTTTGATCATGCCCTGGGAGTTTATAAGAGATTTTATGCATTTCATGCAAAAACTGTGACCGCAGTGAGTAGTGATTTCAATGAATTCTTTACTACAAGATATACATGTAAATTCANAAACTGTGACCGCAGTGAGTAGTGATTTCAATGAATTCTTTACTACAAGATATACATGTAAATTCATCTACTAATTGCTGTAAACGATTAGCTGATAAGGTATTTAAACTAGTTATCTCTTCATAGATTTCAAGTAAATTATTCTTTTCCAAATTGATTATGATTTCTGGGCTTAAATAATTTGATATAAATAAAATTGTATCTAGAAATAATGCTATTTGAGTTTCTGTGTCCTTTATGCTTCTAATTTCATTACTTTGAGAGATTTCTACGTATTGATTATCCATTTATAGACACAAACACTTTTTTTATATAAAAATCTAAGTATAAATCAACTACTAAAATCAAAAACAAGCTCTCATGATTTCCTTTAAACCAAGAGCCTCACAACTGATAATTATAATTTAATTTAATAACTTGTATAAAAAACCCAATTTTCTCTCAGTATTTTTTCAGCTTCCTCAATAACAGCATCAAACACCAAATCAGCCACATCAATTTTAACCTGTGTCTCTTCATCTTCATACATAACCCAATCAGGTTCATCATCCTCAACACTATGTGACAACATAACCCCTAATCGATTCTCTCTAATTTTCTGCAATTTATCTTCATCATTTTTACAACTTTCATCAGGATAACTTCCAGAATGTACACTTTCCCAACGATATATAAACTTCCTAGCTTTATCAAAAACAATTTTTAATTGTCCTTCACCAAATGGAATAGGTGGTTTAATACTCCAAGGATCAGGTAAACCTTTTATTCCAAATGGTCTTATATAATTTAAAGACTCATTAAGACAATCGTATAAAAACTGAAGGTAAATATTTTTATATTGTCTATTTATATCAGCATTTGAGTTATGAGTATCATCAAATACAATAATTTTGTTTGATTTTATAATATTATCATTAATCCCTTGAGGTAGTATAATTTCAAAATCCTGTGTTTTTAAAGTACAAAACATATCAGAACTTTGTAGTATTTCTAATTTACTCAATGGGTCCATATAAGCTGGGGTATTAGCAACATCTAATATATCATCTTCATCTAGGATAATGATTTCTTCACATTTCTTAAGATAAAAGTCTATAAAATCCTTATTTGGGTTGATTGGCTTTTCATTTGTATTAAATTTGACTGATTCAATAAAAGACTCTATTTCATTTTCAATTACCTCAAGGATTTGTGTGTCAAAATTTGCATTTGGTTGATAATGTGGACCATCTATGATTTTAGCTTTTTCATCTTGAGGTTGGCTTGGAAGGAAGGTGTTAATATATAAAGGAATATCTCTGTTCCATTCTTCATCAGAACTTTCTGGGTTGTCAACTTGGATCAATCCAGGACATTCACTTTCTATACTAAGACCAGCTGAGTTTTTTGAAAATATGCTTTTAAGAAGGTTTTCTGATGTTAAAGACTCAAAGCTTTCTTCTGAAAAAAAACATTCTTGATTAGCGAAATTGTCTAAACTGTCTTTTGGGCTTTCTGATTTAGTTAATGATCTTATTTCATTAGGAATTGGACTTGGTCGATTTTTGATATTTGGGAATTTTATATTGAAATTATTAGATTTGTCACTAGAACCCGAAAGACTGTTTGATTTGTTTTCTATACTTTTTCCAGTTACTGATTCAGAATTTGATGATTTGGAGTTATAAGAGTTAAAAGATTTTATATGACAATCAGAGTTTTCAGTTATTTCTATATCTTTATGGTTTTCATATGATCTTGATAATGATTTACGGTCACTAGGTTGAGAGTTTTGGAACTGTTTAGAACTTGAGTCCATTTCAATTGAAGGTATAGAAAAAATATTCCCCAAAGCGAGAACTGGAACTTTGTAGACTATTTTAGGCTTTGATTGGGCTTCTTGAGCATTTTTTTCAGAACTCAAAGATTCTGAGGATATAACATCTAAGCTTTTATTTGAAGATGCATTATGATTGGTTTTTTCATTTGATTTTATATGATTAAGACTATTTTCCAAGTCCTTATTTTCATTCTTATCTAGAGATTTTATGATTTTTTCTATAGCTTCATGACTTTGTTTGAGTTTTTTTTCAAAATTCTCTACCAAGTCGCTTTTTTCTACAGGAAAATGAGGAAGTTTATCTATTTTAATCCAACTTCCTGAATTTGGCTCGTTTTTCGAACTGGATTCCAACGAGTCTTCTAAATGTTCAGAAATTTTCAATTTAAAACGGTGCTTGTTTGCCCTAAACCATCTTTGTATTGTCATCGCAGCTTGGGTTTTAAGTAATTCTTGAGTATAAGCTACACGTTCTTTAAGTTTTCTAAGTTTTTCTGTTATTTCTTGTCGATGTTCTTCAGAATTGTCTTTATTAGTATCTTCTGTTGCTGATGTTTGATATTTTTCTTTTCTTTCACTGGAAAAAATTATGTTTTCTGGTTTGTCTCCAGTTGCTTTAAGTGGAGATTTTGACTTTTTCTTCTTTTTCTTTTTGTTCAGGCGTTTTTGATGTTGTTTTTCGTATTTTAGTAGCCCACGATACTCATCATGTTCTTTTAGCATGTTTTCGAATCTCTTTTGAAAATCGGGCACACGGGATTTTTTCCTTGGTTTTAAAATAAGCTGGGGATCTGGGCTTTGTTTTGACTTTGTTTTTTCTTCTGATTTACTGTTGTGACTCTGTTTTGACTTGGATTTAGAACGTAAGCCTGTGTCTAAAGGTAAATATTTTTTTCTTTCTCTTCTTGGAACTTCTTTATCATCTTTGATGATTTTTCCTTCGTAAATACTGCTGAGTTTACTATGAGAAGGCTCTTTACTTGATCTTTGATCTAAACCCCATGGTTTTGGGTGTTTAATTTCACTAGGTTTTTTGTTTGAAGAGTTTTTCTTCCTTATAATATCATTAACTAATTTAAGTCGATCTTTTTTTGTATTGTTTTTGTCTTTGGAAACCATAATTTTTTTGCGCGTTTCTTGATTTTCTTGTATTTCCTGGCGTAATTTTTCATTAAGTAAATCTTTTACCCCTTCAGACTTTTTATGTATTTTTTCATGTTTTTCATTAACTTGTATATGCTTTTCTCTATCTTTTTTCTCTATTTTCTTCCTGGGTAATGTACTAAGATAATTTGGGATGATTTGCTCTCTATCAGACATAAAAATTGTTGTTTTCATATGATTGTGTGAGAGTTTTTTTTTTAGCTCCTAGATATATATTACACCTTGTGGAGTTGCTAATTTAATCTCGTTGTAATCTTTTTCTGGGCTGAATTTGTTAAGACTAAGACTTCTTCCGGTTAGTTTTTTGAAGTCAATGCTTTTTTGTAAGTCAAGCATTTTTATGCCTTGATGAGGAACGAGGATAATATTAGGATATGGTTTTTTTGCATTTTTGGATTTCGGAGTGTAGCACACGTTATTGATTTTTCTTCCTGTTACTTGAGAAGATTTCGTTTTTGGCGAAATATGATTGTATATTGCTTTGCTTAATTGGTTGTTAAGCCAAAGATCAGCATGCGTTGCCATTGCTTTTGGATTATATAAATAGCATGCTTACTTATATATGGATTTCACCTGTTAGGTAAGCATATAAAAATTGCTTACCATCTTATCCAAAGTGGATATTTTTCCCTTATATGATAAAACTTTGCTATTGTTATAACATAACTGGTTTAAATACTTGATATTACTAATTTTTGCAAAGCTTTTTTATCAATATGACTTTTAATATTGTGTTATTTACAATAGATATTGTCTATAAATATAATAATTTTATATTAAAGAGCAATCTTTCTTTTAAATGATAAATATCTACATCTGCTTAATTGTATTTTTTTAATTTCATTTATAATTTGTGTAAATTTTATACTGATTTAAAGAGAATCAATTATAATAGTTCCAAGTTTTAACTTTGGAATAAATGCTGGTTTTATTACTTCCTTGGGTCTTCCGCTAACTAAAGCTTCATTATCAGTTTCTTCAATGTAATTATTAGTGGAATTTTCTATTTTGCTTTTAGTGAATTGGTTTTCATAAACTTGTTCAATTGGAAATCCTTGCTTTTCGTAAACCTGGTCAACTGGAAATCCTTGTTTTTTTAACTCAATAAACAGATTAGAAAGTTTTTTTTCTTTTGCAGACAATGCTTTAAGGTCTCTTTGCAATTCTCTATTAAATTTTGATAAAGATTGGTTCTCAAAAGCTAAAGCTTTCCAAGTCATTTCATCTTTTGGTATTTTTCCCATGTCATATGATGTAATTCCCTTTATTTTTTCAATGGCATTATTATATTTTACTTGAGCCTCATCTAAAATCTTGCTAAGCTCCACATTTTCTCTTGATAATTTCTCTATTTTTTTCAAACACAACTGCCGATCCTTATATTCTTTACTAACTTGCTCTTGAAATTCTTTAATATCATTTTTCAATTTGGCCACAAGTGAATTTTCACATGAAAGCATTCTAAGTTCATATCCAGCTTTAATTTTACTTAAAAAAATCCCGTATTTTTTATCAGATTTAATAAATTCAGTGAAGTATTTTTGGTATATCTTAAACTTATCTTCATGGTCTTTTAAATCTTTTTCTAAGAGTTGATCAAAATCATATTCACTAATTTCTGTTTTGGGGTCATAAAAAGAAGACTTGAGCAATTGAGTTTTATCAACTGGAGCTGTTGATTGGAAGAAATTTTTAGATGAGCTGAAGTACGGATTATGAGAAAAAGAAGAAAGATTAAGTGAGGAATTGGCGTATATAGCTGAAACTTGCTTGACTGCAGTTGTTGATTTGGTTGTGGAAACAGATCTTGGCTTGATAAAAGGTTTGGAATATGGCGTCGATATAGCATTTTTTATGTTTTTTCCTAAATCCGTGCATTTTGACCTTCCTCTATTGTTATCATCCAGATAATTTTTTTTCATTATAAAACAATTTTCCACCCATTTCGATAACAAATAAAAGCTTTAAAGCTCAAATTATTTTTTCTAATAAAATTTGTTATAAAAACAAAAAAACTTACTTTCATAATCATCGATAAATTCAAAAAAGCATATTAATCATATCGTCATAGTTAATTTTATTATCTGCCACCCACAAAAACTCTTAATACTACAAATAAAAAAATTATTACATTATTTTCCTCGACTGCAAATGCTTTTCAACTCATTGGGTAAGTTTTTCAGTCCTTTTCGTTATCGCTGGTGTAATGAATTTTCTAATCCTTTTATTCTTCCTATTATACTTTTCTGTCTCTATACCCAATTCAATACTCATAGCCTGTGCATTAATCCCCATATTATTAGCTGATTTTTGTTTATTCACAGCATCTATATCGGCATTTTGATAAAATTGGATATCTTTTTTAATCCTGTTAATTTTTAATCACTTACTTTTCTATCACTTTTAATAAAACCAACCTTGTTTTGCCTTCTTCTTGTAAATCCTCACAGTGTCTGACTATAAAATTTAAAGATTCTAAGCGACTGTATTGCTTTAATAACTGTCTTTTTTGTTTCTCGCACTTTGAACTAAGTTGCTACAGAATTCTCATAGTAAAGTTTTTTTTATTAGATAAATTAAATATTGATGGATAAAACTATAGTATTACTAAATCATTTGGCTCTAAGTCTTGTATTTTACAATCTTCTTTTAGTTTTATAATATTTTCATGGAAAAATGATCCTAGATCTCTACTTTCTTTATGAAAATACAAAGGTTGCAGTATACTAGTTTGTATATCATTTATGTAAACAACGCTAAAATTTTTATATTTTTATATCAGACATATAATATTAACTTTTTTCAAATGGCAGATAATGAACTTGAAGACTTTATTTTGCACCTTAACAGAGATGCGATGAATTATTTGAAAGAAGAAAACTTTACTTTAGCATTAAAGACTTTGAAAGATGCTGATCAAATGCTCAGCACTTTAGATCCGAACTCTAATCTTAAACTCCAGGCGATAACTTTGAATAACTTTGGGTGCTTTTACAAACGTATTAATAAACCTAATGTAGCGTTGAATTTCTTAAAAAAAGCTTGCGAAAAAGAATCTGTTGAACCAGTGGAAAATGTTAACTTGGCTGGGACATTATTGAATATATGTGCTATTTACTCACAATTAGGTAAACATGAAATGGCTTTGGAGAACGGATGTAAAGCACTTTCACTAGTAGAAAAGTGTGATAAAAGCGCACCTAATTTGGTGAGTACTTTGATAATCGGTTACCATAACACAGGAGTTGAATATGAATTTTTGAATAATATGAAGCATGCCGTAGAATGCTACAAGACAGCATGGCAGTTCGCAACCAAACAGCTTGGAGAAGGAAATCAGCTTACTCAATCCATCTACAAAAGTTATATCGAGGCTCTTGAAAAACTTGAAAAACAAGAAACTCGAACCAGCGCAAGGGAGCAGTTTCGTTTGACAAACCGAGTCCAACCCAGTGAAAAAAGAGCAACTTCAGGATTTCCCCCAACAAAAAAGCTCCCAAGTATAGGCCCTTATGGAAAAAAAAAATTATCAATACCTCAAGGAAAACCAATATCAAAAATCCCCCCTGTAATTCAAGAAACAACAGCAGATTTAGGGCAGATTAGGTTTTTAACTGGAGATAGACTTCAACCTATGTATCAAAATAATGGTTTTTTTAGTGCTCATTCTAAACCAAGAACTTTTGATACGAAAAATAGGACACAAAATTTTCCCTTAAGTTTTAAGAAAGATGCGATGGAATTCCCTGAGAATAATGAAAGGATACAGAGAGTCCCAAGAAGGATGGAGAAAATACAAGAAGGACAAGAAATGTCTTATGAATCAGAGGAACCTCCTCATAATCATAGAACTTCATCAGCACCTGTATATTGGGGAAAGGGTTTGAATATCCCAAAGCCTAATTCTAGACCACCAGTAGCGATTGATGTAAAAAAACTCCAAAATCGAATCAAACATTTAGAAAATCAATATCAAGATTTTGATAAAAAAGTCAAACCTTTTAAAGAACAACTCCCTGAACTTGAAAACTATAAGGTTGATAGCATTCCTGGGATTTTAGATATAGATAAAGGTTCTTATAAAAAAAATCCAGCTAGTAGGAATAAAAATATAGAAGATATTGTAGATGATATTACAGTAAAAGAGAATAAAGATTTGATTAGTAGCTTAAGTAAGCATTTAGATGTGTCTGAAATACCTGGAGAAGTAGAAAAAACTGTAAAAACGCCTGAGAATATACCGAAACAAAAAGGGAAAAAGTTCAAAACTGGAAAAAAACACAAGAAAAATACTGAAAATGCTAATAAAAAACCAGTTAATGAAAACCCTAAAGCGCAAAAAGATGAAAGCCAGAAAGAAAATGATGGAGAAAATGCTAAAGAGCAAGAAGATCAGAAAAAAAACCAGAAAAAAGTTGTATTTGTTGATGCGGCTATAGTTAAAACCCCATTAACTATAACCCAATCCGCATTCCGCACTTATCTTTTCCAAAAAAATCTTATGAAACAACACCTCGCAGCAATAATTATTCAAAAGCACGTAAGAAGATATCAATGTCAGCAAATCTACAAAGAAATCCGTTCAGCAATAATTTTCATCCAAGCCAACTACCGTGGGTATCTTGTCCGTAAGCGCCTAAACCAGAAATTATTATAACTAAAAAAACTCGAAAACCTATTCTATACATTAATTATAATTTCACATATTTTTCCCAATATTAGCCTGTTTACCCATATCCCAATATGTTATTTTTCTCTGCCCATCAGGGAAAATAATCAAAGCTTCACCATGTTGTTTTCCCTTCATCCAAGTTCCTTTTAACATTTTTCCATCTGGCCATTTAAACTCCCCAACTCCATGTTTTAAATCATCAACATATGATCCTGTATATGACCTTCCATCATTCCATCTAAAAACCCCTTCTCCATGCATTTTATTATCTTTCCATAACCCTGTATATGATCTTAGATTAGGCCAATTATAAGTCCCTCTTCCTTCAAGATCATTTTGTATAAAATCTCCTCTATAACTACTACCATCTTTCCAATAAAATTCTCCATATCCTTGTTTATAACCTTTATAATAAGTTCCTTTATACCAAGCACCATCAGGCCAACGTTCTATACCTTGACCATGTTGTTTATCATTTAACCATTCACCTTCATATACAGTTCCATCTGTATGTATAAATGTTCCTGTACCTTCAGCTTTATCATCTTTCCAATCACCTTCATATACATCTCCGTCACCATGGATAAGTCGACCTTTACCGTTTGCTTTGTCTAAACACCAGTAACCTTCATAAAGAGAACCATCGCTCCAGATATGGATACCTTTGCCCTCGCGAAGGTTTGTTTTTGGATTCCATTCGCCGATGTAGATTGATTTGTTAGGATATCGAAATGGACCCCTATTTTCCATACCAAAAGTTTTGACAGAATATTTAAACTTACCTAGTTTGTTTTCAGTAATTTTGTTAAGAGGGGTTTCTATAAGTTGCATGCATAGTTTTTTACGGGTTTGGTAGCCACGCCAAGCTGCTTGGATTTTTATAAATGGCTGAAGTACTACTCGATTTTTTTGGATTCTTCTAACTTTTTCTATTTCTAATTCAGTTAAGGCTTTCGTGTTACTAAAGTCTTTTAAGCAGGATTCGCATACTGTTCCCATTTGTCAGTTTATTTTAATATAATTTCGAAAATAAGAAGTTGAATTATTTATATAGTAAATTAATTAACTTAGTCATAGGGTAATTTAATTATAAATAATATTAGTTATGTTTATGATAAATAAAAATTATTTCTGTTAGGTAAAATTATGTTTACTCTATCATCTGAAAGTATTACACATAGCATCTTCCAAAAATATTTCATCTTAATTTCTATTATAATAATAATCTCAATATCAGCCTCTGAAAAATATTCAGAATCACCCCTTAAGCCTCATAATTTCATAAAAAAACTCAATTCCTATCCCAACTAAACCTATTTTTCAGCACATTCATTTTAATAATTTTTACTTCTAATAATATTTTCCAATCTAAAAAACCTCATCTTAATTCCTAAAAATCATCCATATCATTATTTGCCCTATTAACATCCCTCATAAATATTCTAATACTTTTTTTTTAATAGTAAATACTTAAAGATAATATTACTAACTATTTCTTCTTAGATCCTGAGGTTGGGGTTTTTTTCTTTGCCAAAGATGCAAGGTCAGAGGGTTCATCTGGTAAAATTTTAGTAATAACTCCACCACCAACAGTTTTCCCACCTTCTCTTAAAGCATATCTGCATCCAACATATATAGGTAAAGGAGATTGAAGTTTGAGTACAGCAGTAAAATGATCCCCACCAACAGCCATTTTCTTTCCTTCAGGGAGTTTTATAGCTGTCTGTACATCAGCAGTTCTTACAAAACACTGAGGACTAAAACCTGAGAAAAATGGTTTCTTCCTACCACCTTCTTCTTCTTTCAGTATATACAACTGTGACTCAAAATTAAAAAACACTTCATATTTCCCAGGCTGGACTAAAGCTTGTCCTCTATGTAAATCTTCTTTCCTTAAACCTCTTAACAACACACCAACATTGTCACCAGGTTCTCCAACATCCAAAGTTTTCTTAAAAGTTTCAACACTCATAATCCCAGTTTTCAATGGAGTTTTTGTAAGCCCAATAACTTCAGCATCAGCTCCAGGTTTAATAATCCCATGTTCAACACATCCAGTAACAACAGCTCCTCTACCTGCAATATTATAACAACTTTCAATACTTAAAAGAAAAGGTTTATCTTTTGCCCTTTCCGGAATCAAAAGCCCTGTATCCATAGCATCAAGTAATTCCCCTATTTGTTTAGCACTATATAACTCATGTGTTGCTTGACCAAGAGCAGCTAAAGCAGAGCCACGAATACATTTAGCTCCTGGTCCATCAAAATCATATTTAGTGAGGATTTCTCTAACTTCCATCTCAACGATTTCTTGTAAATCAGCATCATCCATTAAATCGCACTTATTCAAAAAGATTACAATACTTTTAACCCCA
This sequence comes from Stentor coeruleus, assembly GCA_001970955.1. NCBI lineage: Eukaryota > Ciliophora > Heterotrichea > Heterotrichida > Stentoridae > Stentor > Stentor coeruleus. The sequence goes on along the minus strand of MPUH01000202.1, from coordinate 55,790 downwards.
GTTTGTCGACAAAGTAACACATGTTCTCTTGTTTGAGGCATAACACCATCTGGTGCTGATACCACTAAAATTGCACCATCCATACGAGCTGCACCTGTAATCATGTTTTTGACGTAATCTGAATGTCCAGGGCAATCCATATGTGAATAGTGTCTTTTGTCGGTATGATATTCAAGAGTTGTTGTGTTGATGGTAATTCCACGAGCTTTTTCTTCAGGAGCGCAGTCGATTTGCTCATAAGTTCGTTTTTCTGCCATACCTTTGTTGTTTAGGTAATGGGTGATAGCAGCCGTCAGTGTGGTCTTACCGTGGTCAATATGACCCACTGTGCCCACATTCAGGTGCGGCTTGTCACGGACGAATTTCGCGAACGATCTACACACCAACCTAAACATTTATTATTATAATTTGTGGCTATGGACTTTTACTAGGATTGACTGAAATTTTATGAGATGGTTAGGTAAAAGGTTATGATTTATGTTGGAGTTTGTTGTGCTAAGTATGGAGGTGGAGAAAGATTGAAGGAATTAATGATGGGTTTTTTGATGAGGAATATTAGGAAATTAGTTTGGTTGTGAGGGTTTTAAGATGTTAGGTATTGAGTATAAGGATAAGATTTGCTATTTTATTTGGGACTGTAGTATTTTATTTCTAGTAGTTATTATCATATAAAATTATCATCGATTGGATAATCAGATAATCATCATGATTTTCTTGTTTTTATCATTTTGTATTCTGCTAAAACTTCATCTTACACTACACAAAATATTAAAATCCAATAAAAATCCTAATATTCCAATCTTAAAAGAAAAATCATCAACCCTTTCTAATCCTCTCTAGCCCATCACAAATTATTTTTCAATATAATCTAATTTCCTAATCATTAAAACTTCCCAGTACCTATCCTTATAAAGTTTATCTCTTAATATAATTCAAATTCTATAAAATTCAAATAGATTTATTACAGTAGATTCTCTAATGAGTATAAATTAACCTTAATATAAAACAAGCTTAATTTTAGATCAAAGTCTGTTGGCGAATAAATGGTAGAGTCTCAAAGCTTTATCGAAACATCTCAAGTGTTAGAGCCTGATAGTAATTCATATCAGCAGAACTTTCGTAAACAGCTGTGGGAATATAAACGTGAAATTTCAGACTTGACAATCAAGCTAGAATCTGAAAAAACGAAAAATCTTAGACTAGAGCAAAGTTACACGAATCTCCCTGTGAATATTGAAGAAATGGAAGCTATGAAGGCAGAATTGGAGATTGCAAGGTCAAGAAATAGTCAATTAGAAAGAAAACTTAAAGACACAGAAGAACTTGTAGTGAAATATAAAAAAGATTTGGAAGGATTTAGGGAGTATATGTTCAAAGAGATTAAAGATAAAGAATTTGCAGTGATTGAGAGGGATAATATTATAAGAAATGGTCAAGCTGAATATGTACTTTTGAAAAATCAATATACTTTGCTGTATGAGCAATATGATCAGATGTTGAAAAAACCTAATACCTATAAGCAGAAATATAGGAAGCTTAAAGAGGAATTGAAACAATCTAAAGAAAAAAAGCCTAGAAAGGGCTCAATGTCAAAAATTGAAGCTGATATTTTGAATCTTAAACTTGAGTTGGCTTCTGCACAAAAGAAAGTTCTGGATATTACAAAGTCCCGTGATGAATTAGCTAAGAAGTACAATGATCTTGAATTAAAAAATCAACGCCTAGTAATTGCAAAATCTGAAATCAAATCAACTATGCATAAACAGGGGAAAACTTTAACAGAAATGGAACTTGATTTTCAAGATATTCTAAAAGGGATAGAATCAGAAAAAAATGAAGAATTAAATGATTTATTAGATAAAGTTGCCCACTATGAAAAAGTTATTAAAGACATTAAGCATAATCATGAGAACGCAATAGCTGCTAAGATTGATGAGATTGAAAACTTTAAATTTACTATAGAAGAAATGAAAAGACAGTACAGCAAATTGGAAAAGGATAAGCATAAGGTAGAATCTGAGTTAAATGAAGCAAAACTTATAATAGATGATCATGATAATGAACTACTTAGTAAAGAGATGGAGTTTGAAGCTAAACTTGAAGCTCTTCGTAGAGAAAACACAGAAAAAGTTTATAAATACAAACACCAAATCCAAGACCTTGAACAAAAAGCTAAAGAGTTTCAAGAAGCAGCGGACATAGCAAGAAAATCTGTCTTAGTAGGTGAGTCTTTATTCGATGAACTAAATGAGCTCAATCCAGACNTTTATAAATACAAACACCAAATCCAAGACCTTGAACAAAAAGCTAAAGAGTTTCAAGAAGCAGCAGACATAGCAAGAAAATCTGTCTTAGTAGGTGAGTCTTTATTCGATGAACTAAATGAGCTCAATCCAGACTTTAGAGAATCCCGTCTTGGCCTCAAAGCTTTCCAAGGCAGCGTTTTCAAGCAATTCGAAGAAAACGACCAAAAACTAGAAAAACTCAATGAAAAAATCCAAAGCTTAAAAGCTAAAAAGAAAAACCTCTCTAATGAAGTCAACACAAAAATCGACTCCCTAAACGAATGCGAAAAGAAAATTAAAAAACTCGACCACTCAATAAAAAACCTAGAAGAAGAACTAAACCTAAGAAACGACAGCATAAATGACTATGAATATAGATTAAGAAACTTAGAAAACGATAGAATCAACAAAGAAAAAGAAGCTTCAAGACTAAAAGACCAAAACCAAGAATTAAATGTTTTAATCAAAGAAAAATCCACAGCTTTAGAAAATGCGGAATCAGAAATGGCCAAAATGAAAGCATCATTTGAAGAAAACGTATACCAACTTAAACAAAAATACAATGATAAAATAGTCAGATATAAAGAAAATATATTAGACCTAACAGAAAACTGTAAATCTTTACGTGATAATTTAGATCAATCAAAAGCAACGACAAATCAATATAAATCTGAAGAAGTCGAAGCATCAAAAAAACTTTTACAGAAAAATGGGAAGCTTAAAGGTAAAGTTGAGTCTTTAATGAAATGTTTGAAGAATAAAGCTGAGTCTATGAGTAAACTTCAAGCTAAACTTAGAGAGTTTTATACAATACCAAAAGTAGATGAAAACCTTGAAGAAGATGCAAAAGTGCCTGAGAGTGTAGATAAAGGGGAATTGGAGATTACTATTGAAAATCTTAAAGTTGAATTACAAAAGGTTAAAGCTAAATCGGATGATTTGGAGAAACGTAATCAAATATTGATGAAACTTGTCCAAACTAATAGAGAAATTTTGGTTATAAGAGAGACTAAGAAAGATGAACCTGCTGATACTTTGGTTTTAAGTCCTAGTAAAGGGTCGTTTGTTCCAGAATTACCACAAAAACAAAAAACTTTTAGTTTTAGTCAAAGTGGAATAAGGATTGAAAGCAGCCCTAAAAATAAATATTTGTTAGAATCTACTGAAGCAAGTACTTTAGAACTTCATTCATTACAGAAATCACATACAATGGGTTTTTCTATTGAAAGCTTAGCATCTCCAAGAGAAAGACCATCTTTAGGACATTCTAAGAATCGCCCATCGCTAGGAATTATTCAAACTTCAGTTAAAGTTGATGCTTTAAAAGATAAAATCAGATCGATTGCTCAAGATCTTGACTTTTCTACAGAAATCATCCAAAGCTGTAGCTTAGTACCTAATACGGTTTTATCAACAACTGAAGAAAATAGAGGAGAACTTAGTTTGAATATCTCTTCACCTTTCTCTTTAACTAGTCCAAGACAAGCTACAACATTAACTATTTCCCCACAAGCTACAGAAATTTATTTAATCAAAGATAACTCATCAGAAGAATCAGAAATTCTTAAATTAAAAATCTCATACGAAACACTGTTATTAAATATGAAACAAGATTATGAATCTCAACTTACCTCTCTTGAGCAAGAATTAGAAAAATTACAAAGCTCATCGTTAAAATTTGGGTCAGAAAAAGACCAAGATAAAATAAACTCTCTTCAAGCCCAAGTTAAAGAACTTGAAGTTACTAACAACTCTTTAGATAAAGAGCTGAAATTCCGCAACGATCGCACTAAGAAAATTGAAAAAGAATTAAATGATTCAGTGAGTAAATCTAGACAACTTGAATCAGAACTAAGTGAAACACAAAGTAAACTTCAAGAAGTAGAAGATCAATTAAGAAGACTTGAAGAAGATAGAGCTAATGAAGAAATAAGAGTAACTACAGAAATCGATTATTCAGATAGTGATGATGAGAAAGGTTCAAATCGTGTTGTTGCCGTATCAGTAATCGAGAACTTCGAAGAAGTTATAACTGAAGGTTCAGTACTCGAAGAAGAAGAACCAATAGTTAGAAATCCATTTGAAGACTTTAAAAAATCTTTACTTTTCCTTAAGCCAGCATCATCTCCAGAAAGTAATAAAATCAAAGAACTTGAAGTTGCAGTCTCAGATAAAATCAGTCAAATTCGTCGTTTAGAAGAGACTATTAAAGATTTAGAACATCAAATTACTATGTTACAAGGAGAAAATGCTCATTATAAAGCGCAAATAGTACATTCAGAACAGAGGTTTCAAGAAGTATCTTTGCATAACAAAACCAGACAGTCAAGTAAAGATTTTTCTCATGAGTATATGTTACAAGAAGCTAAAATGACTTTATTACAAGCACATAATCAAAGATTAGAAACTGAGCTTATTGTATCAAAGACTAATTGGGGAGAATTTATAAACACTTTATCAGCTGATAATCAGAAATTAGAAAAAGAGTTAAATGAAGCTAAAGCTGATGTTAGAATGCTTAGAGATGAAAAGGATGAACTTATAAAGAGAATTAATGAAGAGGCTAATAAAGGAAAAGGATTTTTTGGCATGTTTAAACGAAAGAAACGAAATAGTAATATATCGTAGTTCAATAATTAGTTTATAATAGTGTTAATTTTATTATCTGAGTGTGGATATTATTAGATTAAGTTAAAAGAAAAAGTATTTTTTGGTTTTATATGATTTTTTATGTTAGAGTTATTTAAATTTTAAGATTTAGGATTTAGTCTAGAGGGTTTTATTATCACACAATTATAAGTTATTTCTTTATAAACAAGAAAGTTATTGATTATTAGTTAGATTAATAAGGAATAGTCTGAGAAAGTTGTTTTCAATTTGTTGGAGGCTTGAATAAATAAGCTGGGAAATTCAAATAAGCCCTACTGATATTTGTAGGTACAATCGATATCCCATGCTGTAAAAGAAATGCTGACAATGGCAAAGAGAGGTCTTCAAAAAAATCGAACTCATTATGATCCATATTAGTTGGAAGAATCATACTGCAAGGACCTGCACATTTGTCTCTTAGATCTTGTGAGTGTTCAAAAGGTATCATCGTATCTCTTTGTCCATGCAATAAAAATACAGGACAATGAACATTTGCTATATAATCAATATTCCTAAACCTGTCTTTAATAAAATACTGAGCGAATTTTCCAACAATACATTTGACAGCTTCTCTTATAGAAGTATAAGCTGACATTAAAAGTAAAGCAGCAGGTCGAGATGATGAGGCTAAATGACAAGCTGGCCCTGAACCAATTGATCTACCAAATATAATTATGTCGTTTTGGTCAATACCTGTTGTAATTAAAAATTGAAAAATGTTCATCGCATCTTCATAAACTCTTTGTTCTGTACTAGTTCCTTCATAAATCCCATAACCAGGATATTCAACTCCTATTATATGAACTTGTAGGGTCATTCTTAAATGGTCTAATAATTCATAAGCCAGACCAATATCTTCAGCATTTCCGTGAAAAAAAACTATTGTCTTACTTGAACCTTTTTGGCATGATAGGTATAAACATGGGATGCTTGGACGATCTTTGAGTTTTAGTTGAGGGATCCAAATAAGTTCACCTGGAAAAGAATCGGCTGTATAACTTGGATTTGGAGCTGGAAAAAGCAAGCTGTTTAATTCCATTTATCTTTAAGGTATATTTGCTATTTGATTTTGTTGAAAGCTAGGATATGTAAAATAAAAGTGATGTAAAAGCCAAGTTATTAATACCTGCCATTGATACTCTCTCTATAAAACCCTCTTATACCTTCTTCTTGCATTATTTGTTATACGAAAAATAAAGGTACTTTAACAAACAGTTTCCCATCATAAAAATTGGATACGAAATAAAAGCTCCAATTGTATTTGATCCAATGATAGGTATTGTTTTATAATAAGTTTATCAAAATATTTACTCACACTAAACTTCAATTTTTTAACAATATTAGTTTTCATCTTTTAGCATTATTTGATTATAACTATAAAATTTCAAAATTGTTTGCAATATGATTACCTAATAAAAGCATTACTAATAACCATCCTAAGTTTTGGATTAAAGAGATAAGCTAACTAATATTGACGTGAAAATCATTCCATTTATACCTGCCATCCAAATTCCTCTGTAAAATCCTCTAAATCCTTCTTCTTTCCATATCTTAGAAATTTGCTGCATAACTTTTAAAGGTTCATCATTGAACGTTTTTCCATCACTAAGCTGTCGTCTTCGAGTAAGCACAAGTAGTGGATAAGCTACAATAGCTCCAACTGCATTTGTTGCAACAAAAGCAAACATTTTGGTTAAAAAATCATCAAAAGGATTTTTCACACTAAGGTAATATTTAAGATAATGTGTTACCCAAACTGATAATGTAAAATGGGAGAAACCAAGCCAAAATCCTCTGTAAAGTCCCTTAAAACCATCCATATCATACATCTTTGTCAAGCAGTTTAAAGAGTTTTTATATGTTAAAGTTTGATTTTTATGGGCAATTTCACAGCTAACAAGTGTTCTCGCTCTATCTAAAGGATATAATCCAACTCCACAAAAAAAATGCGCTAATGCTATGACAATATTTTCTTTGATTACATATTCTTCATAGGAATTTGGCTGTTTATAAAAGACGCTTCTAAAAAGTGCAGGATAAATAATTCCTTTTAGTACATTTGATCCAAAGTAATAAGATAAAGAAGCAAAACTTCCTCTAAAGTAACCATTCTTTTCTATGGAAAGCGATTTTATTGAGTAAGAAATAAACGATCTATAAGGTAAAGTTTTAGTTTGCACAGTGCGAGTCTGGTTCATAATGACATAACGTTGAAGTGGCCATGTAGCCATTAATATAGATGCTTTCGCTATCGTGGCAAAACTAATAGTGCTTTCAATAGTTTGAGTAAAAGTGTCCATTGTTAATGGTTTTATTTAATACTCAGACGGGTAATATAAATAATTTCACAAGCTATAATATACATAATTTCATGTTGTTTAAATATGATATTTTATCATAGGAAAATGAAATTATCTTTTAAACTTAAAATCTTAGAAGTCTTAATCATCAAAAAAAATATAATTTAAAAACTTTAAAGAATTATTAGTTTAAATATAGTTTAAAGATATCAATAAGAATAAGATAATATTGTATGCAAAGCTATATTTTATAAGTAATAAGTTATATGAGTGAAACTAAAACTTCAGTGCTTTTCCACTTAGAAGAACTTTAAAATCATTTTTTGGGGTGAAGTTCTGGGTTAAAATGCTATTCACCTTAATAAATCGTTTATCTCTACTTTGAGCCTTAGGTTTAGCTGAATGCATTACTTTATCAATTTTAACAGAAGGGGTGATCAATTCTAAAAAAACATTACCTTTTTTTCTCTCTTTTGTAAACCCAAGATTAACAGGTGTACTAGTTCCAACAGATTTATCTACAAGATTCCCATAACTTTTTATATTTTCTGAATTTTCTGTAATAATATTCAAGGTCTTTGCAGGTTCTTCAGATAATGCCATTCTACAACTAATCGGAGGATTTACTAAGACTTTATTTTTTTCTAAGGTTTTTCTAAGTCTGATAATCTTGGGTTTTGTATGTATGTTTCGTGTAGTTAATGACATTAATTGTGGAAGAAGGAATCGTGATTTGTGATCTTTTATTATGAATCCTGATGATTTCATTGTTCAATAGGCTTTTTAATTTTATTATTAGTTAGATTTTTAATTGTTTTGAAATTAGGATATGCGTTTTTTAATAGAAATTGATAAGATTTTATAGAATATTGGGGATTTTAAGTTTTAATTAGGGGTTAAGCATATGAAAAGATTAAGAAATTATGCATTGTGATATGCTTTTATGATTTGTTTGGAGGTTTGAATTTATGTGTAGACATGTAATAATAGATGTTAGATTTTGGGTTAGTGAAGTAGGAGTTGATAGTTTATTATTGTAACTATGGCTAAATATTTTTTTTTGATTTTTTGTGTTGGGAAAGAATAAAGATGATACAATTTTTGGATGCTTTGGAGAGTTTTATTTAGATTTGAAAAATTTCTTAATGGTCTATGATATAGATAAATAGTATTTTTTTTATCTTATTATATTATTTATAGTAAATACATTCATCTAAGTGCAAATAAATTAAAAATCTTTTTTATGATGAATCTCAGTCAAAATTTATCCATATTAAATATAAAAAATTGCTTATCACTCATTATAAAACTTGTAGTTCATTAAGATTTAACATAAGCGATTCGAATATTATCTTCAGGAAAATTTCTAAGAAAAAATTTTATTTTTCAAAACTGTCGTATTTAATCTTTAAGAAATTTCTACATAGTTTATCCCAATTATATGTTATCTATAAATTATCAAGGACCTATCCACTATAAAATATAAATAAAATCATTATTACGATAAATAACTTTTTTACTTTTAAATATTTTCCCAATATTAAACATATCATATTGTTAAAATCACATTGTCCTATTTATAAAATCTATAATGCTTTAAAAAAAAATCAAAATCCTTAAAAATAACCATCAACACAAAATACAATTGCAAAAATTAAAATTTCTATACACATAAAAATCTTCACCTTTTAAAATATTTTTATCACACTTTTTTACATTTAATAATCAACGTTTCTATTCATAATCAAAACATATTATATAAGCCTAAATAAACATTATAATTACTAAATTTTAAAATACACACTAAAAATTCTGACTACTTTTTAGTATTTCTTTTGCCATAAAGCCATTAAACCTATTCTAAAAAACTAAATTTTTAGCTTAATAAAAGTATGAATAAAAGTATGCCCTTCGGAAGTACAGGAGATCATTTACTGCAAATTGTAAAAGAAACACAATATTTGTTTCAAGTGCAAAATTTATCAAATGTTGTGATTAGTGATTACTTACGTAAATCTTTGTGCACATACACAGGGTCAAGCTGGGCCGAAATTTTTTTCGTTGAAGAATCAAATTTAATACTCTATAAGACCTTGCAAACCACAAAAGTTGTCCCAATAAACGAAGATTCATTTCCTGGCTATGCTGCACTAAATAAAGAGTCAATAACAGTAAACAATGCTTCAGCTTCATCGTTTTATAATTCATTCAAGATCAAGTTTAATCCTTATGTAATGCCATCTAAGGAAATTATCCAAGCATCTGCAGCAGCATGTGTACCCATCACAAAAGATGGACAATGCCGACTAGTCCTCTTACTCTTTAACAAACAAGATGAAAGCAATTCTCTCTGTTATTTCACCAATAGCGATCTCTGTCTAGCAGAAGCTTTAGGTCTTTGGGCAATAGGTCATTACGACATCTACACCTACTGTGCAGACCTGAAAAAAAAACTGAAAAATGTCAAAGAACAAGTTGATGAAAGTACAAATCTTATGAGCCTTGGAGTCAGAGCAATCCATCAACGCAACTCATTAGAAAAATGTATCAAAGTAATCCAAAGTGAGTTTAAAATAACAAAAAACAGTATACAACAAATAAGCCAAGTAATGCTTTGTGAAGGAGTTATATTTCATCTTTACACAGGAGAAGTCCTTAAACCCATAATTGCATTAGGTATGGATACAAGTGATTATAGAGTTCTCACAACTAAAACAGCCGAATACAGTTTATTATCTTATAAACAGATTTTGAATATAAGTGAATTGTCTACAGAGCCTCTTTGGGATCAGGAAAAGCAGATTAAAATGAAAAGTTTGCTTGCTTGTCCTATTTTTTCTTTAGATAATGAGCCTTTAGGGTGTATTGAGTACTTTAGAAGAAATACTTCATTTAGTCCTTTTGATGAAGCTTTTGCTAGTAAATTGTCAGAGATACTTTCTTCGTTACCAAAAGAAAATTTTATATCAAGCTTAGGGGATAGGAATAGTAGTGATAGAACTTTGGGATTATTATTTAGAGAGTTAAATTCATTTGCTGTGAGTTCTCATGAACTTTATGACTATCCTAGAATATTTGCTGAAATCCGTAGGGCTATAAGTAATTTGCTTGTAGTTGATAGTTGTACAGTGTATTTTGCAAACCAGATTTCTAATGTATTCTGGACACAACAGTCTGAANTGTACAGTGTATTTTGCAAACCAGATTTCTAATGTATTCTGGACACAACAGTCTGAAAACTGTGATGAACTTACTCAACCAATATACAAAGATACACTTTTTGGGTATGTTTACCTCAAACAATGCCGAATAGTATTACCAGGTGAAGTACCAGTTTCAGACATATCAAGTTATGATAAAATAGGTATAATTCAACCGATTCTAAGTTCTCTAACCCTACACCCAATAATTGGTCTAATCTCTGTGTTTCGATCACACAAAGAGTTTTCCCAAGAAGAACAAGAAATCCTCGAAAAATTCAGTTATAAAATCGGCAGTCTATTCGAAAGCCTATGGATAAACCGAGGTGAAGATATGCATTTATCATATGAATCTACAACCCATTCTCTCGACAACTCACCAGTAACTCGTTTCCGAGTTGCAAACACAAAACGATCCCATACTTCAATTTACTTTATGCCCGAAGAAGTTTCAGAGCTCCTTAAATCTTCAGTAAGTCCACAAATTGTTAAATCTAATAGTATTTATTCACTATCAAGCATATCATCAACTAAACTTGGAGAAATAAAAAACCTACTTCATGAAATGAAAGCAAAACCTGAATCTGCTTTAAATATATTATCTAAAAGACTTAGAACACTTGTACCAAGTCAAGCTTCTAAATTATTTATTATGGATCCACATGAACAACATTTAATTGATGTGGCTAATAGCAATTTAGCTAAACCTTCAGGATTAATTAATTTATGTATTCAAACTAAAGAAACTATATGTATTAGAACAGGAACTTATCAACATCCAAATTTTGATAAACTTATCGATTCTTTAGGTGGAGACTCTAAAGTTGAATCTTTTCTTGCTGTACCTATAATTGTACAAGATAGGCCACTTGGGGTTATTGCTTTTGCTAATGCTAGTATCAATTTTGGCCCTGAAGAAGTAGCTATTGCTGATTTTGTTTCTATAATTCCAAAAGATTATCTTTCTAGTACAAATGATAATATTAGGGAATTAAGAGATGCGATACAAGTTGGAAGAAGACATAAAATGCTTCAACAATGGTGCAAACAAGTGTTTTTTGTAGCTAATTCCACACAAAACAAAATAGCTTTGGTTAAAGATATAATGCAGAAATTGTATGAAGAAAAGAAATTTGAAAAACTTATTAAAGCTGGCTTGGAGATATTATGTGCTGTTCTCAACACTGAACAATCTGCTGTTGTTTATGAAGATGGAGGATATTTTATAGAATACTTATACAAAAAAGGTAAAATTATAAAAAAGTCGCATTTAGAAGACCAGGGATTATTGATGAAATCTTTAGAAAGCGGGAAATCTATATCATTAGAACTTATGTATGGTAAAGAAAACATAATAGTCATACCTTTTGTTGAAGAAAAAATGCCTCGACTTTTAATCAAAGCTTATAACAAACGTGATGATACTTTATCATATTATTGTAGTTTTAACAAAGAAGATGAACAGATTTTAAATGAGTTCTCAGCAGCTATGAGTAGTTCTTTTGCTGCTAATAACCGTGAAGAGAGTCCAGAAGCTTTAAGACAATTTATTAAACAATATGCAACAAATCTTAATAATCATTCTTTAATCTGCACAATACGTACAGCAGCACAAAAACTTTTAGATTGTGATAGGGCAACAGTTTTTATAATAGAAGGTAATGAAATGGTCGTCAAAGCTCAAGGTATAGAAAAAGAAATCCCAGTAGATTTTAGAATTCCTATAGGTAAAGGGATAATAGGTACTGTAGCTCAGACTGGGCAAACTGAGAATATACATGATGTATATGAGGATTTACGTTTTGATCCTGCTATGGATAAAAAAACTGGATATAGGACTTCGACTATGTTATGTATGCCGGTACTTGATACAAACGGTAAAGTTGTAGCAGCTTTACAGATGATCAATAAAAAAAAAGGTTTTTTTGATGAGTCCGATGAAGAGACCCTTGTGATTTTCTGCGAAATTATATCCTCAGTTTTACAAAACTGTAGTTTATTCATGCACAATATAACAGAAAGGACTCGGATACTAAACATCCTTAATTCAATAGGCAATTATATACTTGTTTTTAATAGTGAAGGCATGCTAGACTATTCTAACAAATCTATAAAACCACTTTTTGGTATAACAAAAAAAATTGCAGTAAAAAGCCATTACTCGTCATGGCTTAAAGATAACAGAGAACTTGTTTTAGATATCACGTATGTTATGCAAAATCCAACAAAAAGAATCCAGAAAAAACAGAAAAAAATCGTCAGTGCCAGATTCAAAAAAACTCGTACATTGCCTAGTATAATCCAACCATTACAACCAACTCCTCAAACAGAAATGTATTTTCATTACACAATAGCTTCAGTTCAAACTTTCAATAAATCAGAAACTTTTGGTGTTGTTTTGATATTAGAAGATGTTTCTGCTTTAGCCGAACTGAACTTAAAATTAGAAAAAATGCAGTTGGAAGTCGAGTCAATGAAGAGTTCTATATATGGCGAGACTTCATTACAAAAATGTATTCAGAAACTTGGAGCTATAAGTAAAACTTTAGATAATGGGGATGCGAAATTGCATATTGAAGATGTGATAAAAACTCTAAAACAAGGGAATTTGAATAAAGCGGATATATTGTCACAAATGCCAAGTGTTCAAGGGTACTCTAATAAAGTTATCTCTGAGTATATCGGCCTTGATACTTTAATTCATCATGAGACTGTGAGGATTGAACGAGGACCTAGAAGAGATAGTAGAAAACTTGTTGAAGTTATGGAAATATCAATTCTAAGCGATTTAAGGGATATTGATCTAGACCCATTTATAATTACAAACCATTTTCCTTATGTCAAAACGATGTTCCAAGACTTCGACCTTATTGATCAAATAGAAATCGATATCAATTATTTATTAAATTTCACTAATCAAGTCAAAGACCATTATAGTGTTTGGGACAACCCATTTCACAATTTTTATCATGGATTTAATGTTCTTCATGCCGTATACTTATTACTATCTACAACCAAAGCTGGGACTTTCTTTTCAGCCCATGAAATTTTCTCTTTGTTTATCGCTTCTTTTTGTCATGATCTCGAGCATCCAGGTAGGACAAATAATTTTGAAATTAACAGAGGTAGTCATTTATCTCTTATATACAACGATAAAAGTGTATTAGAAAATCATCATGCTGCTGTAACTTTTAAGATATTACAAAATGAGAAGTCGAATTTATTAGCAAAGTTTAGTAATGATTCAAAAAAGTCATTTAGAAAACTTGTTATTGTTAGTATATTAGCAACTGATATGGCTAGACATGTTGAAGGGATTACATCTATGACTAGTAGGTTAAAAGATATTGAAGAAACTCCTTTGAATAATTCAGATTTAGAAGGACTTGCTGGGCTTTTGATTCATGGAGCGGATTTATCACATCCTTGTAAGAGATATGATGAATATCAGAAATGGAGTAAAAAAGTATGTGATGAATTTACTTTGCAGTATCAGGAAGAATTACTTTTGGGATTAACACCTACGGAGATTATGAAGGATCTTGATAAACCTGAAGTTTATTATGCTAGTGAGTTTGGGTTTTTGAAATTTGTTATTAAGCCTTTGTGGGATTGTATCAATTTATGGCTTAACCCACATATTAATCAGTATATTGAAAATCTTAACGAAAATATTGAAAAGTACCGAAAACTTAAGGAAATGCACCCGAAGTCTACATAATTTAATGATTTGACACTAGGTTTAGAATTTATTATGCTTGGTTTTATGATTAAGCTTATGAGTATTGGGATTAGAAGTTTTGTGTTGGTAGAATTTTTTCTAATGCATAGTATGATATAACAAATTTACGTCATATTTCTAGGATTTTATGTAATCTGGCTCCAAAAACCCATATACAATTTTTACTAAAGTGTGATATTCACTTAAATCTACTTAAAAAATATCTATAAACCTTAATACCCTCTAAAAAACTTCACTATCATTCTTGTAGTAAATAATATTTTTTAATAAAATCTAACTTCATTTAAAAAATTATAAACTAACACCAATCTTATAGCCTAGTATAAAATATTTACCTTTGCATTCTTAAGTCTATGAAGTACTGTTTCTATTTCTATCATATCGTCTCCTAACTCCTGTTTCTCCATTAGCCTTACTCGAAATCTGTGCAATTTTTTCATCAATTTCTTTATAAATCTCCTCCGACCTGTCATTAAATCCTTTTTTATCAAGTATTTCATTGATTTTCGATGGGTAAGCCAAATCTGAGCCAGGATGGATAATTTTTTGTATATCATTAGCAAACAACTGAAGATCAATTTCTCTTATAATAGCTTGTATTTCATGTATCAAATCTAATTTTTCGTTTCCTTTCACACCAGATTCAATTGAATCATCTAATTTTTTCACACAGTCCCTGAGATTTTTAAGACATCTTTTAATATACCTTTGCTTTTTCTTTATGATCACAGCTGTTTCACGAAGTTTTTCATGTATACAAGTTTCATATCCAGCAACACAAAATCTTTTTATCATATGAAAAGAATGAATTAGGTCTATAATATTAGCTCGGATCTCATGTAAATTGTCGGATGACGTTGTTGTAGAAATTTCGCCCATTTTCCGGAAGTTCTTAGAAAAACACACTCCCATAGTAAAAAAATATTTATATAATAATGAATAAAACTTTTAGAGTTATACAATAGGATATGTTGAAGGAATATTATATTATAGATTTAAATGAAGGTAGATGTTTATAGTTTTAAATTATGATGATGTTAATTAAATATCATTATATTTGTTATAAAAATTAGTTACTTTTGGATTTTATTTGTAGCAAAGTAATATTTATTAGTTTAACTTTATGTATTTGATAAAATAGCACTTTACTGAATAATAATTAAACTAGTTAATAAATGAAAACATCCAGCGCGGGAAGAGGGCAAAGAGTACCTTCAGAAAATTCATCTATAATTAACACCCAACAAGTTTTAACTGGAGATCAATTAAAATATTCCACACCAAAGTACTCAAGTTTCAATATAAGCTCAGTCCTTTCTCCGAAATCTGCAATTCAGCCTTCACGACCTTTTAAAGTTCTAACTTTTGATAGTTTTGCTTCAAGTCCTTGTAGCCATGCAAACCCAGGAATAAGAGATTTTGATCAAAAGCCTGACTTTAAAATCCCCAAAGGCTATAAAACTTATAAAATCTCTAATGAAGAACCTATTACTGGGTCAATTCTCAATCAAAAATACTCAATATTTGCTTCCACTACTGATCAAAAGTCTTCAACGTATAATTCTTTATTCAAAAAATCAAGTTTGGAAGATGAGGCTTATAAGTTAGATGATTCGGTTAATGAAGATAACTCTGTGACAAAACCTGATGAAAATGTGACAAATATGGATGAAAAAAGCAGAGAAGGTGACTTTGGTATCCTCCCTCAGCATATGTTTTGTAAGAATTGCAATATTGAAACAACGAGTATTGTGTCAATAAAAATGCCAACACTTCCGTTTTGGCGTGTCATGTGCTGTATTAGTAGTGTTACTGATGTTTGCTCGGATTTAGAAAGCTTGGATAGGTATCAGGAGTATCAGCATAGGTGTAGAAACTGTAAATTTGTACTGAATTAATAGGAATTGTATATAAATAATTTATATATTTAGGAATAGACTTTTTTTATAATAGTTGACTTTTGTGGTAAAATTAAAAGGTTTATGGGATTGAGAATGAAATTAGATGTAATATGATTTATGATTGATAAATNAATTAATAGGAATTGTATATAAATAATTTATATATTTAGGAATAGACTTTTTTTATAATAGTTGGCTTTTGTGGTAAAATTAAAAGGTTTATGGGATTGAGAATGAAATTAGATGTAATATGATTTATGATTGATAAATAATAAATGATGAATAAAATTAGGTTTTAGATTTTGATATAAAAGAGAAAATGATTAAAAAAACTTATAATTTTTTAAGTTAATTAGAAAAATCTTCNTGATAAATGATGAATAAAATTAGGTTTTAGATTTTGATATAAAAGAGAAAATGATTAAAAAAACTTATAATTTTTTAAGTTAATTAGAAAAATCTTAATAAAATCAGAAAAATAAGTATTAATACCAAATAAACCTCATAATTCCCATATTTTTTATATCAATAATTTCTTTACTAAAACCATCCATAACTTCTCAATCACAAACCAAAAAAACATAATTTTACACACAAACTCAATATAAAAATTTCCAATAAATCTAAGATTAAATATTTCTTAAATACACTTTTCCTTACACTTTTCTTCAAACACATTTTCAAAAAACTAATTATATATAAACTCCAATAATTATAAATGGAAAGTTTATATCCTAGAAGAAATTCATCTAAAGATCCAGACCATGGGGATTCAAATAGAATAATAACTTACTCAAGACTACGTCCACGGGCTATGTCTAAAGATAGACAAAGAGAAGAGCCTTTAAGAGCTTCAGCAATAGATGCAAGGCTGGCAAATGTTTATGATAAGGTTCAAAGTAATTTATATGTAGTGCTTATATCAAAAAACGATGAACCTATCTCAAGCCCAATAATAACTCCTATAACAACCCCTGTTTGGAGAGATTTTGAAAAAGACAGTCGTAAAAACTCCCCAAAATTTTCAAATTACAGCCAAGTTTCTGAAGTGCTAATAAAAGCACAAAATGATGTTTTTAATCTCCTAAAACAATGCAAAAAACAAGATGAGCCTACGATAAAAGCTAAACTTTGGGAAATTTTCAATAATTTAAACCATGAACTTTGGACAAGTTGTACTCAAAACAAACAAAGCGAAAAAGATTTGACACAAGAAAATAAACATTTGAAAAACACTCTAGACCAAATGGAAGAACAGATACTAAAACTTAAAAACCAAATACAAGAAAAAGTTAATAAAACTGAAAGTAATGAAATATTTTCTTTAAAAGCTGAGCTTAATAGAATGAGAGAGCTTGGACAAGATTTGCAAATGGAATTAAACAATAAAATTGCTTTAATACAAAACCAAGAACAACAATTGAGTATTTATAGACATGAGCTTAGAAATAGAGATCATGAGCATTATGCAAGGAATCAAAGTAGAAATGAAAAAAATGATACTGGAGAAGATCAAAGAGAAAAGCTCTTGAAAGTAATTCAAGAACGAGACTCTCTTAGAGATTGGAAAAACAAATTTACTCAATACCCATCAACATATGAAAAAGCAATACAAAGAATCAAAGATGAGCATCAATTAGAAAAACAACGTTTACAAGAAAGTATTGATCAACTTAATATACTTATTGGAGAAAGGGCTCAACAAGGTTCTGCGAAAACATCTAATGGTTTTTTTTCACAAAAAGATAGAGACTCTGCATTTAAAAATTCTCCTTATTCATCACCTAATAGTGAAAATAAACTTAAAGATCAGCTACTTTTGTTGAAAAAAGAAAACTTTGATCTTCAGGAACAGATATTTTTGTTGAATAATGATTATGAAAATGTGTCTAAGAAACTTAAAGGAAAATGTGAGGAGTTTGATAGAGTTAAAGGAGAATTAGAATGTGTAATTGAAGATTATGAGAAAAAAATTAAGAAAGATCATGAGGTGATTATAAGTCAAGGTAAGGATAAAGTGGAAAAAGAAGGAAAAACGGGTTTTGTGGGGTTGACTAAAGGGAAAAAGCAAATTCTAAGAGCGGGAAGGGTTGATAGAAAAGAAGAGAATATGAGGATTGAAACTTTGAAGGAAAGGATTGAGAATTTGGAAGGGGATAAGAAAAAACTTGAAGAGATTATCAAAAAAGAAGAAACACAAATTGATAAATATCAAAGTGAAATTGAAGAACTAAAAAAAGCGTTATTTGACTATGAAAAAAATAATATTTCCTCAGTACATGATGAAGAAAAAAGTCGTATGATAAAAAGAACAAAAGACTTAGAAGACAAACTGAAAAAGTCTGAAAAAAAAATCGAAGATATTTTGAAAGTAGGGAAAAAAGAACAAGAATCCTTACTAGATAAAGTAAAAATCATAGAAATCTTAGAAAACAAAGCAAAATCCTTAGAAACCCAGAATCTCGCTTTAGAAATCACAATAAAATCTTTACAAGATAACTTAGAAAAGCAATCTGACCTACAAAAGATTACAGAAATATCTAAACTTAATAAAATTATCGAGAAACTTGAAGAAGATATCAAAAAACAAAAACAAAAGCATGATGAAGCTCAAATAAAAGCTATAAATCCATATGAAATTAAAATAAACGTGCTTAATGAAGAAATATTTAATCATAAAACAGAAAATAAACAATTACAAGCAGACAATGAAATATTGATGATTGAAATTGAGGAACTTAAAAACAAAATTCAGGAAGAAAGTCTTGATAAAGAAAACTTAGAAAAAAAAGTTAGGGAATATAAAGAAAAATATGAAGAAAATATGAGAAAATTTGAAGAAATTATGGGAAAATATGATATGAATGAGGCTAATGATAAATTGCATAAGTTAGAAGTAGAAATTGATAGGAAAAATAAAAAAATCGAAGAATTAGAAGGAGTAAAATATGAAAATGAGAGGCTGATTAAGGATATTAAAGTTAAAGAAAAAGAATTTAAAGTAAATGCTATGCTTGTTAATGAATATAAGGCGAAAGAGGTGGAATATAAAGAAAATGCTAAGCTTTTAAATGACTTAAAGGAAAAAGAGCGGGAATATAAAGAAAATATTCAGCTCTTAAACGACTTTAAGGAAAAAGAGCGGGAATATAAAGAAAATATTCAGCTCTTAAACGACTTTAAGGCAAAAGAGCAGGAAAACATAGAAAATGCTAAACTTGCAAGCGAGTATAAATTAAAAGCGCATGAGCATAAAGAAAACGCTAAGCTTGTAAATGATTTTAAAGCCCAAGAAAAAGAAAACTCTAGACTAATATCTGAACTAAACTCAAAACTCCAACAATACAAACAAAATATTCTCGACTTACAACAAAAAGTTTTTGAAACAGAACAAACCCTTAATACCCAATACAAAAAACTATCATCCGAAAAAGATAAAAGCATACAAAGTTTACAAAATACAATAAAAGAACTACAAGATAACATTTCTCATATGGGACCCAATTTTGAAATGCAAAAAGCTATACTAATAAAAGAATACTCAGAAAAACTAACACAAAAAGAAAAAGAAAATGAAAAACTAACCAAAATGCATAAAGACACTCAAAATGATTTAAAAGAAAAATTCGATGAATTAAAGAAAAACAAACAATCAACTTTAGATGAAATCAAAAAACAGCTTAAAAAATTAAATGAAGACTTAGCCGAACAAATATTAACTAATAAAAACTTAGAAAATCATATAAAAGTACTTGAATCAACTGCAAAACAAGCTGAAGATATCGCAGAAAATAAAGCAACTGAATATGAAACCTTAAATGAAGCATTTCAGCTACTTGAGTTAGAAATGCAAGAACTAAAAGAAGAAAATCAAAAAAATCGAGAAAACTCAGAAAAAATCCATGAATATCATACTAAAATCCTCAAACTAGAAGATAAACTTATAAAATCTGAAGTACACTACAAAAAAGTTATAGAAGAGCAAAACAAAAGGATAAAAAAAGAACAAGAAAACTATAAAAGTCTTGAAAAAGCTTATGATGAACTAGAAAAAAATGTTGACAGCTTACAAAACATTGAATTCGATAAAGACTATGCTGAAAAAGAAATCTCTCAACTTAATGAAAAAATTGAAACTTTAAATGATTTGCTATATGATAAAACTCAAGAAGTAGAAAGGAATCTTAAAAGCGCTGAAGGTTTGAATAAACAATTNTGAACTAGAAAAAAATGTTGACAGCTTACAAAATATTGAATTCGATAAAGACTATGCTGAAAAAGAAATCTCTCAGCTTAATGAAAAAATTGAAACTTTAAATGATTTGTTATATGATAAAACTCAAGAAGTAGAAAGGAATCTTAAAAGCGCTGAAGGTTTGAATAAACAATTAGAAAGTGTTGAAAAACAGAAAAAAAATGATGAGATTTTATTGAAAGAATATGAAGAGAAAATCAAACAACAAAAAGTGAAACTGCAAAATTTAGAAGAAAAACATGATGTGATTGAAGAAAAACTTAGAAGGGTTACAATAGAAAATGAAGATTTAAAGAAGAAAATTATTGAAAAAGAAGAGGAGTATTTGAAAATGTCGTATGAGTTTAGTGATTATAAGGATAAAACTGCAGAAAATAAAAGTGGGGAGGAGAAGATAGAACAGATAACGGAACAACTTCAGGAAAAAGATGCAGAAATCGAAGAATATAAGAGGGAGTATGGGAAAATAGCTCAGGAATTGGAGGATAAGATTGAGGAGATTGAGGAGATTAGAGCGGATATGGAGTATTTGGAAGAAAAAAATAAAGAAAATGAAGTTTTGGAAGAGATGGTTGAAGAAATTACTAGTAAAAACAATGAAAAAGAGAGAAAAATCCAGGAAATGGGGTTGGAAATAGATAAACTAAAACAGGATATTTGCAAAAAAAATAAAGAAAATGAAGATTTGGAAGAGATGGTTGAAGAAATTACTAGTAAAAACAATGAAAAAGAGAAAAAAATCCAGGAAATGGGGTTGGAAATAGATAAAATAAAACAAGATATATGGAAAAAAAATAAAGAAATCGAGTATTATAGTAAAAATCTACAAGAAACTGAAGAATCTTTGGAAATTGCACAAAATGAGAAAAACCAACTTGAAAAGCTTGTTAAAAGCATTAAAAATAAGAAAAAAGATAAAAAAACCCAAATGCAAGCAGAACTTCAGTCTATGCAATCTTTGTTTGAAGAAGAAAAAACTAAAAGCAACACCACTATTCAAGAACTACATAAAAAAATCAACGATATAAAAGAAGCTTATGATTCAAAAAACAAAGATCACATAAATAATTCTGAAGCTTTAGCTTCTAAAGAAAATAATTACATAGCTCAGATTCAAACATTAGAAAGTCAAATTTTTGCATTAAAAATGGATTTACAAACCCAGCAATCTGAAATAGGTAAACTTAAAGATAAAATACAAAGGAAAAATATAGAAGAACAAGATAAAGATAATGAAATAAGTGAAGCACATAAAGAGATTTTTATGATGAAATCAGAAATTAATGAAAAGATTGAGAAAATTGCTAGTCAAAAAGAGATTATAGAAGAAAAAGAGAAGGTAATTGAAGATTTGACAAATGATATACAAAATAAAATACAAGTTGATGAAAAGCAAAATAAAGAAATTAAAGGTTTATTAGAGGAGATTAATAGGAAAGCTAAGCAAATTAAAGATTACGAGGGTGAGATTAAGAATAAAGAGCGGATTATTGGAGAAAAAAATCAAGAGATAGAAGAGTTAATTGAAGATGTTAAAGATAAAATCATGGAAATAGAAGATTTTGCAGGAGAAATACAAAGTAAAGATTTAGATATTGAAAATCAAAATCAAAAAATTGAGGGTTTATATGAAGAGCTTAAAGAAAAAATAAAAGTACTTGAGAATTTCTCGGCTGAAATCAAAATAAATGAGGAAGTTATTAGGAAAAAAGATCAAGAAATTAATAATTTATTGATAAAAATTAAAGATAAAGCCAAGCAAAATGAAAACCTCACTGAAGAAATTCAAGTTAAAATGAAGGAAAATGATGAGAAAAATCAGAAGATAGAAAATTTATTAGAAGAGAATGAAGAGAAAACTAAACAAATAAAAATGTTTATTGAACGTGTAAAAAATTATGAGGAGGATATAAGAGAAAAAAATGAAGAAATCGAATATTTTTCTAATGAAGCTGATGAAAAAAATAAGGAAATAGAATTATTTGTTTCTGAAATTAAAAATAAAGATGAAATTATTGAAGAAAATAATAAAAAAATCGAATATCTATCTGAAAACTTAAAAGAAAAAACTAATGAACTTGAAATATTTGTAGCTGAAATCAAAGTTAAAGATGAAACTATTGAAGGAAAAACTAAAAATATCGAATTCCTATCTGAAAGCCTCAAAGAAAAAACTAAANCTAAAAATATCGAATTCCTATCTGAAAGCCTCAAAGAAAAAACTAAAGAACTAGAAATATTTTTAGTTGAAATCAAAACTAAAGATGAAACTATTGAAGAAAAAACTAAAAATATTGAACTCTTATCAGAAAACTTAAAAGAAAAAAATATTCAATTAGAAAACTTTATAATTAAAACTCAAAAAAGAAAACAGACTACAAAAGAAAAGGATAAAGAAGTAGAAGATTTATTAGAAAATCTCAAAGAAAAAAATTCCCAACTGGAAAACCTGAATAAACAGGTAAAAGATTTATTAGAAGATCTCAAAGAAAAAAATTCCCAATTAGAAAACCTAAATAAAGAAGTAGAAGATTTATTAGAAGATCTCAAAGGAAAAAATTCCCAACTAGAAAACCTGAATAAACAAGTAGAAAATTTATTAGAAGATCTCAAAGAAAAAAATTCCCAACTACAAAACCTAACAAGCGAACTTCAAAGAAAAAATCAAATAATCAAAGAAAAGGATGAAATTATCAAAGAAAAGGATGAAATTATCAAAGAAAAATTTTCACAAATCCAAAACCTCCAAAACAAACTACAAGAATCAGCATTAAAAAAAGATGAAGAAACAAAAGCTAACGAAAACAATCTCATAGAAAAATACAATCTTGAACTACAAAACAATCAAAAGATCATCAAACAGCTAGAAAATTCCCTTCAAGAACAGGAAATAATTAATAAAACCCTTCAATCTGAGCAAACTAAAGAAATATCAAAACTACAAAATAACATTGAAACATTACTCCAAGAAAAATCCCAGCTTTCAAATCAACTACAAAAATTATCTTCAGATACAACAGACAAGGATCAAAAACTACAAATGCAAGACAAGATAACAAAACTTACCGAATTCATTGAGCAAAAAGATGATGAGTAATTTCTAATCAGAATTTCATTATTAACTGATCAAATATTAGAGTTTCAAGGAAACATTAAAGAATTTGACGAATATGTTTTAGAAAATCAAAGTAAAATCGAATTTAAAGATAAAGAACTCCATATAGCTTTAGATCAATTAAAAGAATTAAAAGAAGAAATTATAAACAAAAATTCACAATTAGATAGTCAGATTTCAGAAATAAAACAATTAAAAAAACAATGTCGAAAACAAGATAAAATAATAAAATCTCATGCTTTTGAACTAGAAAAAGCACAAGAAACTATTAAAACCTTAGAAGATGAAGTTTGTAAAAAAGACAGAAAAAGTTTTGCTTTTGAAGAAAATTTACCAGACTCATATGAGGAATCTAGAAAAAGTTATGAAGAAAGTATTAAATCATTAAAAGAAGAGGCTGAAAAAGCAGAAGGTTTAGCTAGAGAAAAGGAAAATGAAAACAAAAATATAATAAATATAGTCAAAAAGAAAGAAGAAGATTTAGAAAAAGCTGAAAGTGAAGTGAAAAGCTTAGAAAATTCATTCCAGCTGAAAATGGCTTCATTAATAAAAGAAATAGCTAAAAAAGATGAAGAGTAATTCATATATAGGATTAATCTTGCCAGAAAACATAATAAAGTCCTTTCAGAAGCAGCATCTAAGCATCCTAATATTGATCATTTAATAAAAAGTTTTGAGGAACAGATAAAAATATTGCGAGTAGAAATTGATGACAAAGATCTGGAATTCGCAACACTAGATGGAGCTTTTAACTCTCAAAAAGAATATCTGAGAACCAAACAAGAAGAAATCGATGAGATTAAAAAAGTCCATCTAAACCTTAGCGAAAATTACCTGCAGCTAAAATCAGCATATGAAACAGAAAAACAATCCCGAAACTCTCTCGAGACCAGATTTGTCGCAAGTGAAAGCGAAAAAAACTCAATCATTTCAAATTTAAAATCCAAAATCTCTCAATTAAATACCGAAATTTCTCAGCTCAAAGACCAATTCAACAGTATCCCAACCCCTAACCAAGATTTCAATCTAAAAATCCAAAACCTAGAATCCCGTTTAGCTGAAGCTGAAATCATAATAAAAGAAAGAACTGAATTGTAAATTTTACTCAGCATAGAAGAACAAGATGAATTTATCAAAGAATTACAAACCATAGAAGAACAAAAACTCGATATAGAAGAACTTTATGAAACAGAAAAAGCAGCTAATAATGAACTTCATGATGAAATCCTAAGACTATCTGGGAAAATCAAAAAACTTGAAGATATTATAAAAAATCATGAACAAGACCCTGAAATAATTTTAAACCAAGATCCAAAACAAGAAGAAATTATAAAATCTTTACAAGAAAAACTTAATGAAATACAAAACAATTTTGAACTTGAAAAAAAACTTATTACATCAAAACAGGAACAGGAATTAAAAGATTTAAGACATAACATAAAAGATTTAGAAAATGTGTTACAACAGAAAGAGAAAACGTATTTTATATATAGTATTGAAGAATGGAAAGGAATATTAGAAAAAAATAAAAATTTTATTGATACTTTGACTAAACATAATGGCGACCTTGAGTATCAGATGCAAGAAATTGAAGTTACTTTTAATAATGAAAAGATAAATGCTGATAAAGCTAGGCATAATGCAGAGAATCAAAAGAAGATGCTTAATGGGGAACTTGAGTTTGTGAAAAAGCAGTTGGAGATTAAAAATGGGGAAATTGAGGATTATGTGGATGAGGTTAATGGGTTAAAGATGGAGATTGGAAAATTAGTTGAGGAAATTAAGGTGAAAGATCAAGAAATTGCTAAAATTGATGAGAAGAATAAAGGGGTGGTTGAATCGCTTGGTAAAAAAATTAGTGATTTAGAGTATCAATTACTTGAAATAGAACAAAAGTATTCACTAGAAAAATCATCAATAGAAAAATCTAAACAAGCATCTGAAAGTCAAGCAAATCTTGCTGCTCAGGAAACACAAACCTTGCAATTCCAACTCAAAGCCTACACTGAGGAAATATCACGTATAAACGATCTTCGGACTAAAGAACTCAAGGACAAAAACGCAGAAATTCAAGACCTCAAACAGAAACTAACTGAAAAAATCGATGAAATCAATCAAATAGAAACCGAACTACAAAAACTTAATCTCGAACATAAAGAAGATACTGAAAACGCAGAAGGAGGAACTAAATCACTTCGGAAACATATAGACCAGCTTAACAAACTAATTGAAGAAAAAAATAGCATGTAATTTCTATACAGGTTAGCAAATAAAGACATAGCAATCAATAATTTAAACAGGAAATTAGATGAAGTACATGAAGAAAATCATATAAATGAAACCTCAAAGCAAACATTAGAACTTAAGGTGAAATCTTATGAGTCTTCTGATACTAAATTAAAAGCTACAGTCAATAATTTAAAAGAAAATCTTAATGAATTACATACTGAGAAAGATAAGCTTGAAGAAGAGTTGAGAAGGGAAATTTTAGAGTTGAAATCATATAAGAAAAATTTAGAAAGGGCATTAAATGATGAAAAAGAAAACAAAGAATTAAGTATTGAAGGACTTTCTGAATCTTATACAAGACAAATTACTGAACTTGAAATGGCTATGAAAGATAGGCAAGAAAGAAATGATGAAAAAATTAATGGTCTTGTTATAGAAAAAAACCAGATTACGCAGAAAAGTGAAGCGAAGATTCAAGAACTTACAGATAAAATTAGGGATATTAAAGAGGATATTAATAAGAAGGATGATGAGCTTTTAAAGGTCAATAAGCAAATTACTAAAAAAGATAAACTTTACGAAACATTGAAATCTGAATTTGAAAACCTGGAAAAACAATACTCAGAAATCTCTAACCATAAAGACTATATAGAAAAAGAAAACAAAAAGTTGATAATAATTATCAGCAACTTAGAAAAATCAGAACTTGAACTTCAACTTGAAGTAAAAAACCTTAAAATCTGCATAGAAGACTTCAAACAAAACATAAAATCCTCTCAACTAACAATCGAAGAACTTTCAAAATCTTTAGAAAACTCAAATAAAGAAAAAAAAGAAATTGAATATAAACTTTCATTAACTGTAATAAACATATCAAAACTAGAAAATAATATCAAAATGCTTGAAGAAGAAAAACATAAAATATTAGAAACTGAAAAAAGTTTAAGAAAAAAAAATGATGGGGATTTATCTGCAAGGGAAATTGAATTATCATATGATGAACATGATAAAAAAGAACTAGTTTTAATGGATTTTGTTGTATGCAAAGTTATTAAATATGATAGTAAAACCTGGTGTTTGGTTTATATAAAAAGCCAAACTCCAGAATACAATTGGTATGAAAAGTACTTCCTTAAAGAAATAAATCCCTCACTTGAAATACCTATTCCCTATGAAGAACAACTTGAGCAAAAACTAGATATTTTAAATGAACAACTTAAAGAATTAAACTCAATAAAATCTCTTTCATATCCTGAAGACCTAAAATCTGACTCTTTTATAGAAATTATTGAAAAACTTATAAAATTTTATACCCCAACTAAAAAAACTTTACCCATTCCATTCGGCTTTGAAGAGGAAGTTGTCTCAGCTCCAATATCAAGTTTAACCCCATTAGAAACTTATTCTGATAATAAATCAGAATGTTCAGTTCAAGTTACAGCAGAAGAAGCGAATGATATTTTTAAGAAAATGAAGAGTTTAGAAGAAGAAAATATGGAATTAGAAAATATGATAATGTTATTAAATCAACAATTATTGCATTTTAAGAGTGAAAATAGAAGTGGACAGTTTAGTGGTAGAGTTGAAGGGAGTTCTGAACAAATCAGAGGAATTTTATTAACGGTTTTAGAAACTTTACCTATACAAAGTGCTGAAGCTGAGAAAAATATTAAGGTTATGTTGGATATTTTGAGTATTAATAAGGAATATCAAGAGGCGTTATTAGAGAAACGCGGATATAAAGGCGGTCAGGAAAAGAAGAATTTGTTCAAGAATATGTTTAAGAAGAAAAAGAAATAGATTATGATTTATGTTTTTAATATATGATTGAATTTTTTTTGGTATTGGGGAATTAGTTAAAGTGTATTTTATTATGTGTTTAGGAATGATATATGGAAAAGTATATTAGATTTAGGATTAAGGTTAGGCTAGGTTAGGTTAGATTTGATTAGAGGTTATTACAGACTTTTTAGATTTTTGTATGCTGTTTTTAATCTTATATTTGAAAGATTAAAAGCTTTTGTGGGTGATGAGTAAAACTTTCTTTTTAAGGTTGATCAGTTTGCATATGTAAGATGGATATGCTTTGCAGATGAATTCCTAATATCTTTAATCCTAACTATATATATTTTTGTTAGCATTAGGCTTTAATCTATAAAATTAAAAACAAAAAATACTGTATTTTTATAGGTAATCCACTTCAAAAACATAATATATACCTAAATTCATGTATTTATATAAATAACAATACAACTCTAGCATTAATAAAAAATTCTTCTGCATTAATCTAAATTCTTAATTACCCCTATATGCATAAACCTAAACTAATCCAAAATCATAATCATATCTAGATTATATCATATTAAATACATCAATCCCCTAATCCTTTAATTCTTCAGAAAATTTCCTTTGGTGCAAAAATACCAAAATCTCAATATATCAATGGCCTAAAGTATCTATTAAAAATATGAACCCTGACACTAATTTTCTCTCTTCAAAACAACACCCAAGCCCTAATAAAAAACTCCAAAACACCCATACTAAAAACTCAATTACTCAAGATCGACAAGCTGAAAAACTAAAAAAACTCCAATACAAAGAAGATCTAGACAAACAGTTAAACCTTAAAAAAAACATAATTCCAGACTACACAAATATCAGCGAATACAATGATCTTCTCACATCTCAGGCATCTGAATTTAAAACATATGAAATACATCAAAAAATCGAAAAACGTAATTATTACAAAACTTATCAAGATAGTAATTCGCAAGCACTTCAAGCTAAATACTTAGAAAAAAAAACTATAATTTCCCAAGAAAAAGAAAAAGAGCGACTTGATAATGAAAAATTACAACAAGAACTTGAAAATATAAAAAATATAGAAAAAAGTAAAAAAAACCAAAAAATCCAAGCAGAAAAACATGAACTTCAAAAAATAATCCAGGAGAAAATCATAAAAAATCAGCAAGCAAAGGTGGAAAAGGCCAAAGATCATGAACTAGCTATGAAAAAAGCTCAAGAAATGAAGGCTACTGAAGATAGTTATAAAGAGTTTTATAATAAAAGAATGAAAGACTTAGATGAAAGGCTAAAATATTTCAAACCTTCTATTGAAATTATAGATAAAAAAGTTGGGCTTATAAAAAAACGTTGTGAAGAGTGGCAAAAAATAAGCGATGAAAGATTTAACTTGAAGGAAAAGTATGAAACTGAATCTAAGAAAAGAATCAAAAACAAAATCAAAGATGAACTTTTTAAGCAAATTGATTTTAAAAATAAAGCTAAGGAATTAGAATACTTAGAAGGAATAAAGTATCAAAAACTTGCTCAACAAGAAGCCTTAGAAGAAAAATACAAAATGAAACTTAGAAGAGATCAACAACTAATTGAGCAAAATCATATTAGGAANTATTGTTAAAACTTGCTCAACAAGAAGCCTTAGAAGAAAAATACAAAATGAAACTTAGAAGAGATCAACAACTAATTGAGCAAAATCATATTAGGAAAGATTATGATAAACAAATCAGAATAAAAAAATCAAATTCACTTCCAAGGCTTAAAGATGAATATAGAAACTGGACAAGGCAAAAATCTGATTTCAAAATTGGTACTTTTAATGCAGATGGGGAATTTTTAAGGGGTTCATCAACAAAATCTATATACAAAAAGCCATTTCAAAAAATATTTCCTAATAGTATAAGAGACTTACCAATAAACACAAATTTTACTCCTGATAAATTTACGGTAAAATCTTATACAAATAAAACCTATGACGAGGTTTCTAAAGGTAAAAAAAATTTCGATGAGTTTAGCAAGCATAACCCAATAACAAATCCTATCGGGTCTAAAATGACAAGAATTTTACAAGGTCAAAGAGCTGGAAAAGGGTTCAGGTCTCAACCAAAGCTTAGAAATGCAATAAAAGATATTTTCAACCATATATAAAATATTTTTGTAAGCCATTATAATATTTAACTAATTTTTATATATAATTTTTAGTTGTTTCATTCAAAACTTAAGTCAAATATCAAATAAAAACATATGGGATTTATTAATAAATATTATTTTATAATTAAAGTAAAGGTAAACTGTTTTCTCTTTTCTTTTTGAATTCTCTATAAGTTGTAAACCCAGAAGTAATTTTTATTCTTCTAGGACTACAGTCTCTTAAGACTTCTAAATGCTCTTTAAAAGTTTTATTCCTTACTCTACTGATACTTAGTATTCTTTTTGGTGTACAAGGTTTGTTTCTTATAATATAGCTTATAAGTTTTTCTCTAGCTTGTCGGTTTGCTGATCTAAAATCAGGACTTGCATTAGCAGAATTATTGTTTCTAACAGTAACTCCACTAAACAAAAGGTTTTTACGGGATTTCACTTTGTCTTGAAGATTTTTTTTTAGCGAATCCAAAGTTTCGTCTGGAAGCATATACATTTCAGATCGTCTTATACTTGCTATTACAGCTCTTTCACTAGATACCCTAATATTAAAAAGGCAAGGTTTGTTTAATAAAGTGCATTCTTCAGCGAAGCACATCCCTTTTCCTAGTTTAACAACATTTTTCGCTCTATTCTCATGCTCAGTAAAAACAGCCACTTCTCCATCAAATACAAAATACAATTT
This sequence comes from Stentor coeruleus, assembly GCA_001970955.1. NCBI lineage: Eukaryota > Ciliophora > Heterotrichea > Heterotrichida > Stentoridae > Stentor > Stentor coeruleus. Next base: position 25,487 of record MPUH01000202.1, on the reverse strand, counting down.
ATCATCCAAATCATCTTTATTAACAACAGTTTCTTCTCTTCTATATTCCTTAAGGGTAAAAAGATACCCAACCTTTTCTTTAAATCCCGGAGAATACAAATGCAAATGAGGTAAGTAACTATGGACAAAATTTCTAATAATCATCAAACGGGTGTTAAGTTCATCTCCAAGTAAAGATACAAAATCCTTTTGAGCCAAGCATAAAAGCCAAGTATTCCTACTAGGAAAGCAAGAATTGCTATAAACTTTATTTCTCAATACTTCCCTTTCTCCAATTTGCTTCCCTTTAGTAACTCTGCATACTAATTTATTCTCATTTTTTAGCGTATTGGATATTTCAAGTTCCCCATCTAAAACTAAAAACCACATCAAAGCTGGTTCACCTTTTCTAAAAACCTTTTGTTTTCTCTTGACAAAAGCCAAAGTGAAATTTCTCACCAATTGTATAATCAAAACCTGTGACAAATTTCTTGCATAGTTCCTATAATCCTCAAGACACATCAAATATTCACTTAACCATTCAAGTTCCTCAAAAGTCCTATCTTTGTTTCTTAATACCTTCAATGCTTTATCTAATTCTTCCATATACAAATAGTAAATTTTATATAAAATAATATAAGCAAACTAAATATTATTTCTACACTAATTTAAAGATTTATAACAACTTAACATGTTATATTCTCTGATTTTAATTGCGAGGTTAAAATTTAGAAGAAATGTATAAAGGCTGAAAATCATCCCAAATGCAAGTATGATAAAAATATGGATACTATTTTTGTTATCATCTGATTGTAATATTTTGCAAAAATCAACTGTTTCTTTAGAATTTATACATAGACTAGTTGATATTATTGAGTATATGCATTGAAGAGATAAAAATGATAATAAAAAGTAGGAATTGATTTTTATTTTAGATGCTTTTAAGGATTTATACCCATAATTACAACGAAGTGATATGTAGATACCATAAATCCAGATACTGAAACCATAAGAGTTTATGAGGATTTGATGGATTGATAGATCGTAGAGATAGAGATGTAAAATTTTGATTGGGATTGATATTATGCAATAAGATAGTAAAAAGAGGTTTATGTTATTGCAATCTTCGGTTTCTGTATTGATGCTTAGTTCATAGTTTAATGCTAGATATCTTTGGGATTTCTGCCCAAAGCCATAACCGGATGGAAAAGGTTTAGATTTTTCCATGTTTTATTATGAAGTGCTTTGTGAAGGAAGTTATTTATTTTATGACATGTAAATTAAAGATGATTCAAACTTACTTTTATTAGTAGAATATAATTTTTATATATGAGTAGGTGTATTTATAGAATAATCACTAAAATCAAACTTAAAAGAAATTTATTAGGAAGTATATTTTAAACTGAAAGTAATTAACTTGATATAATTTCATTTTTACTACAATTCTCAAAGTCTATCTAGTTTATCTCAAAAACCACTTATTTTTACCTAAATTCCTACCTATTTTACCTCAACAACCCCTAAACTTCCATAAAGATTTCTACAATTTTCTTTCTCAAACTATCTAAAATAAAAAAATAACTATACAATCATCAAACCTCAAAATCTAAAAACCTTTTCTTCACCAAAATGCTAAATAAATTTCCTGATTTTAAAAAAATTATAAAATCATGCTTATCAAAATTTAAAAATCAACTCTAAATAAATATGAGTTCAGAGTTCCATAAAGCCTGTCGCCTTGGAGACTTGGAAAGCCTTGAAAACATATTAAAAACTTCCCCTCAGGTCATTGAAGATCTAGACCCAAATTTAGGTTGGTCAGGACTTTATCGTACAGTTGTTTGTGGGCATTACAAAGCTGTGAATCTTCTTCTAAGCAAATCTATAAACCCTAATATTAAAAACACTTCAGGTGAAACAGCACTTCATCAAGCAGTTGAAAGTAATCAAGTTGAAATAGCCGAACTACTTCTTCAATACAAAGCAGATGCTAATATTCAAAGAGAAGATGGGGAAAGTCCTTTACATTTAGCTGTAAGGAAAACTATTCAACCTATGATAAGCTTGTTAATATCATATTCAGCTGACCCACAGATTCCTAATAGAATTAACAACTTTACTTCATTAGACTATGCTGAAGGTAATCCTGATATTATTAGAGTATTAAAAAACAGTGGGTTTATAAAAACTGTTAAATTACCAGAACCTCAAGCAAGTCCAAGTCCTGAAGAAATAAAATCTTTAATGGAACCAGAGTTAGAGGAATGTAGTAAAAACAGTTTGTATCAGTGGCTAATGAAAATCGGTCAACAAGATTTATTTGACCTGTTGATATCACATGGGTATGATGATTTGAGTTTTTTATTTGAACAAATGAAAAGTGAACCTTTAACTTTGCAGTTACTTGAAGAAATTGGTGTGAAGAAAATTGGACAGAGGCTAATACTTCTTGCTTTTTTAGAGGAGGAAGTGCATAAGTATTTAAGGAAATCCGCACCTGTTCATTCGAGCTGTTGTACAAAGGAAACACTTACCCCAGTTTTGGGTTTAGAAGATTGGTTAAAAAAACTCAACTTGGGGTGGACTTTTCTTTTGTTTGTAGATGCTGGGTTTACTGATATGGAGACTATGCTTTTTTTAATGAATACAAACTATGCTATAAATGATGAGGTTTTAAAAGTTGTTGGGGTTAACAAAATTGGACATAGACAAAGGATTATTTTGAAGTTAAAAGAGGAAGCTAGAAATGCGATAAAAAATATATCGTTTTTGATATCAGAGAATGAAGTTAAAAGTACAGCTTGTGGGTTTTGTGGAATTTTTTAGTATATAAAAAGTGTTATAATTTGTTTATAATTATTTGTATGTATTGTAATAATCATATTTTATATAGAAATAGTGTTATTATAATATGAAAGAATAATTTTCCTGAATACTTGAATTATGATGAGAAAAAGGAAAAAATATTCATTCTTATCATAATTAATATTCATAACCTCTTAAATTTTCTTTAATAAACTATTTATTATATTAAAAGCCTCATAATACAAAAAGCAAATAATCCTTTCTAATAATTCACATATTCATATATATTTTAATCCAAATATCTATGAGGGTACCATTGATTTCTTTCTTGTAACAATTTCTTTATCTTGAAATTCATCTCCTAATAAGAATTCCGAAATTCTTAAACTACTACAAATTTTCTTTACACTTCTCACAAACATGCCACAAAGTTTCATACACATTTCATAATCCTATACATTTAGTTATTGAATTCTAATATACATTAATAAATGCTATTTCTGGTATATGTTTATTCTATAACTCAAGTATCATCTCGTAGCCTTTTTACATGTAGTGAGTCTTTCTGCCCAAGTAGTTGGATAGGAGACGGATTTTGTGACTCAATATGTATGAATAGTGCATGTAATTATGACTCTTTAGAAAATTCAGGCTCATCATCTGTAGAAAATTTTATAAAATCAGATTGCTTTTTTAGTTGTATGGATAAACAATGCGCTTATTCCTCTTTAGGAGATAAGCATTGTGATACTAATTGCAATAATTATGAATGTGGCTGGGATCTTGGTGACTGTGGATTCTGTCAGAATGGGTGTGAAATCTCAATGCTAGAAAATGGAATTTGTGATGAAAAGTGTAATTTTTACGATTGCAGATATGACAACAATGATTGTGGATGGTGTGCTGAAGAATGTTATATTGAAGATTTAATAAACTCAACATGCCAAGATGTTTGTAATAATTATGACTGCAATTATGATGAATATGCTTGCCTTAGTTTTTGCTCAGAATTATGCCCATTGAATTTGATTGGGGATACCTTTTGTGATAATGATTGTAATAATGAAGGATGCAATTATGATGGTGGGGATTGCGATTGTGATATTGGATGTAACACAGATATTTATTATGAGAATTATTGTAGGAAAGTATCTGAGGAAATCGATGATCCTTGTGCTAGTTCTAAATGTGATTATAAACGTGGGCTATGTGGATATTGCAATGCTGGATGCTATGCTGAAAACCTTGGAAATGGGATTTGTGATAAAGCCTGTAATGTTGAAGACTGTTCTTACGACTTTGGAGACTGTGGGTGTAATGATGGGTGTTCAACTTATTACAAAAATGGTGTTTTTACATATTCTGGATCTTGTGAAAAAGAATGCTTAGTACCTGAATGTGGATACAATCTTGGGAAGTGTTCAGAAAGTAAAACTATTCAAGCGGCAATATTAAATCAAATCTTAAAAGAAGATTGGTCTAGTTATTATAATTCAAGCTTATGTACCGGTGAATGCGATGATACAAAGTCTTATACATATACTAATTTGAATAAATGCTCTACTACTGACTCATGTAATAAAGATCTTTGTCTTAATTGCTATGGAAATGTTAATAAAGAATTATCTGGTTGTCTCAAAAATGATGGAGTTGATTGTTTAATATGCAATAGTGTTATGATATTAGATCAATGCAAATCTTCAGGTACTAAATGTCCTGTTGGATATGTTGAGTTAGATGTTGGGAAATATTTTGGAGGTTTAGAAAGATGGTGTTTTGTAGAACCAACAAAATATTCTGTGAATCATTATAAGAAATTTTATGTTAATCCAAAGGTATCGTATACTGAGCCCGGGTATTATGGAGATGGTAGTGAAGTGAGCCCAATGGTTTCTTTGTATTATGCTTTAATATCAGTTTATGCTAGTCACACGAAAATTTTACTGGATTGCACGGTTAATCATACTTTTAGTGTAAGTCCTAGTGATGCGCAATCTCCTTTTGTAGACAGTAATATAGATCCTCTAAATACTAACAATTGGTATAAATACGAAGAGCTTTGGATTGAAAGTGCAAGCGAAAGCGTCAGAGCCATAGTTTACTGGACACCTCATATGAAAATCAGTCCACTTGCTAGTAAATTCTATATAAGAAACATAGACTTCTACGGGACAAAAGTACTTAAAGATTGTACAGAAGATGTCTGTTTATATTGTCCTTATGTTGAAGGATCAAATTATGGTTTTATCGATGATAGAAAAAAAAATATAAATATTATTGACTATCAATTAAAATATGGAACAGAATGCCCATTATATAATTCAGACATAATATTCAACTTTAAAAATTCCGCTGTTTTTGAAAATGTTAAGTTTATTGGGTTTAGGTTTCAATATAGTTCATTTATTTATACCTCAGGATCTCTGGTATTGAAAAATGTTGATTTTTTAAAAATGCAAGCTAAAAACGGTGGAAGTGTTATAGCAATATTATGTACTCTTAATTGTGATGAATCAACTTTTTATTATCAAGTTGGTACAGTCCAAGATATTGGTGATGGCTATGAAGATACAGATTCAGTTACAACAGGGAACTTTTTTTGGGGTTCTGGGTATCACTCCGCAACTTTTGATAGTGTTCAGTTTTCATACAACTTTGCCTTTTCTAACCTTGAAGCAGCATCATTTAGTAATCTTATATATTCTGAAAACCAAATCGGAATTATAATTATTTCCAATTGTACCTTTGACCATAATTATGTAAACAATCTTATATATATTGATGTATCTTCATTAGCATATTCAGATTATTATGTTGAATATGGTATAAGTACAGTATATAGTCAGACTCATTTTCAACTACTTTTTACAAACTTTACCAATAATTACTGTTCAAATTATTTCCTTTATTATCATATGTTAAAAGTTGTCCATAATATTGAAATAAAAAATGTAACTATTAATAACGCTATAGTAGGAGATAATGGTATTATCATCTTAAGCAATGAAGGAACTTTAGAATCTTCAGATGAAATAGGAGAAAAAATAAAAACAACAATAAATAACAAAATAACAAATATCAAAATCCCTTCAAGATCAGTTGTCATATCAGGTTTGACGATAAATTCAGGGAAATGTGGGGGAGTTATTTTACAAATATCAACAATGCCTAATGTTTATGTAACAGACCTGATAATTTCTAATATCCAAGATGGGAAAATTGATGATATTTTTTTAATAATAACAGAATTCAAGAATTCTGGGAGATACCTTTCATTTAACCCTCCTTTCTCTGAAATCTTATCATTAGAATGTGAGCGTGTAACATCATTTACTGATATTTATTATCTTAAAATGGTTAATATTGAAATTTATAGCACATCATGTATAGAAAACAAAGGTACAGGTGGATTATATATAAACAGCATAAGTACAAATGTAACATTAGACAGTTTTTATATTCGTGATATAAACTATTCAGCACCTGAAGCTATAGCTTGTTATATGAAAGATATCAGTGCAGCCTATTTAAATGATTTATTTTTTTCTAATATAATAAATCAAGATGATGCTGTTATAGAATTCTATCAAGTATATACAATAAACTTAACTTATTTCACAGGGAATATTATAAAAGCTGAATATACTGGAGTAGTATTATTTACCCAAGTAAAATATCTTACAATAAACCAAATTAATATTATGGATTCATTCTCATATTATGGTGATGGTGGCTGTATATCTATAACAGCTTCATCAGAAAATCTTAATTTGATTTTGATTGATGGAATATTCATAAAATGTATTGCTAATTCTGGATCTGGGGGTGGGATTTATTTAGATAGTATATCAACAATGTCAAAAATTGTACTTGATATAGAAAATATAATGATTACTGATAGTAAATCTATGGATGGTACTGCGATTTATATATCATCAAAAGTAATATTTGATAGAGAAATTAATTCTTTAATAAAAGGGGTAAAAGCTAGTAGGAATATTGTGTTTAAAGGGGGGATTATATCAGATTTTCATGAATATGGTATACTTGAGCTTGATGATATGTTTTTTTCAAATAATAACGGGTTGAATACAGGGATTTATGGATTTTATTTAGTGAGTGATTCAGTACTTTATGTTAAAAATTCAATATTTTTAGACTCGAATTCTAATGAAGGGTTTTTTTCGTTTAGGTCTTTAGTTGAAGGAAGTTTGATTATTTTTGAAAATGTTACTATGAGTAGAATTATTGCTAAAGCTTTTGATTTGACTAAGATTGAGCTGAAAGTATCTGAATCAAAGTTTACTGAATTAGATTCTGTAATCTCTGCTGAAAGTACTTCGAATGTTTATTTTATTCATGTTTTTATTGAAAATATTGATAGCAATGCGGTTGTGATATCGAAAAACACATATTTTGAATGTGTTTCTTGTAATTTCAGATATTGTGCAGACACTGTTATAACGGTAAGTAGCAGCAGTTATATAAACATAACAAATTCTAATTTTTCTAACAACACTGCTTACTCTACTGGAATACTTTATATTTCAGGAAGTGTTGAAACATATTACAATACCCTAACTAACAATATTTTTTTTAACAATTCAGTTAGCACTGAAGGTATACTTTATTTTTCTAACACCCAAGCCAAAATAATTAGCTGTTTATTCGAAGAAAATGTTTGCACATACACCGATTACAATGGTATATATTCATCAACAAGTAATTTAATTATAATAGATTCAGAGTTCTATAGTCAAACAGCTCAAGTATCTGGAGGGTTTATATTTTTATTATCATCAGAAACAAGTATAAATTATTCTAAATTCAGTAAAGGGATTTCAAATTCTAACGGCGGAGCAATTTATGCAAGTGGTGGGTCTTTAAACATAACCCATAGTGATTTCTGGCTTAATCAAGCAACAAATTATGGAGGAAGTTTATACCTTGACTCCTGCAAAACCAAAATCTTTTATTCTAATTTTTATCAATCCATAGCTAGTCGAGGTGATGCAATTTACTCTTCAAGTAATACATTAACAATTTCCAATTCAGAATTTTATAACTCACAAACTTCTTCAGACACTTATTCTGCTAGTATTGTCACAGATAATATTTGTTCACTTGAAATTTTAAATACACAATTTAAAGACCCATTAAATCAAGTAGGAGGTATATTAGGATTAAATACAGGGGATGTGCTTATACAAAATAGTTCTTTTATAAACATAAACACAAACTATTATGGAGCTGCAACTTTTACAAGTGTTGATAAAGGAGTTGATGTTATAATAAAAAACTCAATATTTTCATATAATAATTCAACAGGGAGTGGTGCTGCTGTTCATATAGAAAATACTAATCTTGAAATGACTGATTGTGATATTTCATATAATAAAGCAGAAGTTAATGGTGGAGGGCTTTATTTGGTAAGTCCTATGTGTTCATTTTGTATGTTTTATATAAAAGGTGATACAAAAATTGTTTATAACAGCTGTGAAAAAGAAGGAGGTGCAATAAAATGGTTGGATTCTAAACCTTATATAGAAGATACGGTGATTATTGAAAATAATACTGCTATTTATGGGCCTAATTTTGCTAGTAAAGCAACATCATTAAATTATAAATATAGAAGACTTGCTCAAGGTAATATTATTGGGAGTTTACAAGATGTTGCTCCTGGACAAAGCTATGAAGGTTTTATAGAAATTTATCTTTATGACCTTGATGGGAATATTGTTAAAACTGATAATTCAAGTATGATTTCTGTTACTTGTCCATCAATTAATAAACTTTATTATGTTTCAGGAAATACAACTTTTATTGCTAATGAAGGGAAATTTTCTATATCAAGTTTTATACCTAGTGGACCTCCAGGGAAAAGTATGGAAATTGCTTTGACTACTACTGGGATTACAGTTTCAAATAATGATGCAAATGTTACAAATTCGGTTATAATAGAATTGAATCTAAGAGAATGTATAAATGGCGAAGCTATAGGAAGTTCATCTTGTGATCCATGCCCTGTAAACAAATATCTTATAACACCCGAAGAATCATGTAAAACTTGTCCAACTGGAGCTGAATGTACAGGTAAAGATGTTATAATCGCATTATCAGGTTATTGGAGATCAAATCTTTTATCAGAAGTTGTCTATTCTTGTACAATTTCTTCAGCATGTTTAGGTGGAAATAAAACAAACTTCTTAGGATATTGTAGTACTGGATATAGTGGGGTTCTTTGTCAATCATGTGAAATTGGGTTTTCAAGAGATTCAAGTGGAAAATGTAGTCAATGCCCTAGTCAAACTACTAATATTGTAATCTTATTATCATTTCTTATACTTATTGTATTTGTATCAGTGGTTTTAGTTAAAACAACATTGAGAACAGCATTTGCTGCAAAGGCTCTTCATTCGATTTATATCAAGATTTTTACAAATTATTTACAGTTAGTGTTTTTAACTGCACAGTTTAACTTAGACTGGCCTACTTATGTGCTAGAGTTATTCAATGTGCAGAAATCAGCTGCAACTGTAACTGAACAATTGTTTTCAGTTGATTGTTATATTGATAATGGAGAATCTAATGACTCATCAATAACTTACTTTTTAAAACTTGCTGTATTATGCTGTTTACCTATAGGAATTGTTGTTATATCTTTATTTGTATGGATCGCAGTTTGCTTTTTAAATGATACATATAGCTACTTACGTAGAGAATTCTTCACAACAATAGTTGTATTATTCTTTTTAATCTACCCCAACATAGTAAAAGCTATGTTTATGAATTTTTCATGTGTTACTGTAGACATGGAAGGAAAGTTTTTAGATGAAAATACTTCAATTCAATGCTGGGTTGGTGACCATATAAAATATTCTTTATTAATTGCCGTCCCAGGTATAATAGTATGGGCTATAGGAACTCCATCTCTTGTTCTTATATGGTTAATAAAGCAAAGACGTTTTCTTCATCGAGATGAAAACAAAGTTATATTTGGATTTATATACAACGGATATAAAACAACACATTTTTATTGGGAATTTGTTATAATATATAGAAAAATTATCATGATTACAATATCAGTTTTTATGAGTAATCAATCAACTCTGATTCAAGCATTAACTGTTGCTTTAGTATTATTAGGATCTTTATATTTACAAAGTTCAAAAAAACCATATTGTTTTTCTGAGCTAAATCATATGGAATCCGAAGCACTTTTTACAGCAACTTTAACTGTTTATTGTGGTCTTTATTACCTTTCTAATTCTATAAATGATTATATAAAACTTATGCTGTTTTTTATTATTATTATAGGGAATAGTTATTTTATTATTTATTGGATATACTATATGGGTCAAGCTATAATTGATCTTTCCCTTAAATTTTTCCCACAGATAAAATATTATCTTAGAAAAGGAGATGCTTTTGATGATGATTTTAATAATGAAGATATTATTCGTCAAGGCACTTATATTAATGGTTTAGAAGGGAATAGAAGCTATACTTTTTTAATAAAAAATACAAACCAAATATATATGAAAGTACCTAATGATTTTAATACTTTGGTTAATACTGTTATGGCTTATGAATTAAATATGTTTGAAGAACATAAAAATGCTGAATTGATTTCATGTGATGAAAACGATAATTCTTCTGAGGTAAGTAATTGTGATGGTTCTCTTATACTTGAGGATTTAGCAGAAAATTTACGTAAAAATTCTAATTCATCGATCCTTACGGAAAATAAAGAGGAAGAAAAAGCACTTAATGCTAATATTTAAGTTTTAGTTTTTTAGGATAAGCTTTTTTTTGTCGTATATTATATATGGAATAATGTATGAATTTAGACTAAAATATATGGATTTAATAATCATGATCTGTTTTACTTAGAAATTAAAACCAGTTCTAAGAATTGGCTTAAGTTATAATATTGCTTGATTCAATTTCCTTTTAATCATAATCTTTTTCTTAAAATTTATGTTTTATTTTCATCCTTTTTACTTCATCTATATACAATTGTAATAGACTTTAATAAAATAACTATAAAACACTATATTTAAAAAAAATTAAACAGATTAACGTTGGTATCTTTAAAATAAGGTTTTCCGTGTATTATTAAACATGTTTTTTTTTTTATTTTAAGCTATACAATATATTCTCTTTACAAGCAAGTTGATTAATCAAAGTAACCTTATCATTAAAATAACAGCAAATCTCTCTTTATCTAATTTCAAATATCCCAAAACTTGATTTTATAAATAAATACCTCATCCCTAATAATCATAAATCCATGATTTCAAACCTTAAAAACCTCCAAAGCAACTCATCTTATAAAACTCTTCCTAATGCTTATAAAAATCATTAATATACAACTTTCTATTTAATTATCTATATAAATGTTTATTTTCATATACCTTAACATCATACCCCATGTATTTTCTCGTAGCCTTTTCACATGTAGTGAATCTTTCTGCCCAAGTGCCTGGATAGGAGACGGTTGATATAAAATATCTATAAAACCATATAAAAACCCATAAAAAAAAATAAATCATTATTACGGTTGGTGTGATTCTGCATGTATGATCAATGATTGTAATTATGATTCTCAAGATATCTCAAATTTGACCACTTTAGACAAATTTTTATACTCAGACTGTTTTTTTAACTGTATGGACAAGTTATGCGAATATTCAAATTTAGGTGATGGGGTTTGTGACCCTGAATGTAATAATTATCAATGTGGTTGGGATCTTGGTGACTGTGGATATTGTTCAGATGGGTGTAAAGAGAATTTATTAGAAAATGAAAAATGTGATATTGAATGTAATACTTATGAATGCAGGTATGATAATAATGACTGTGGATGGTGTGCTGAAGGATGCTATATTGATAATTTAGAAGACTCGATATGCCAAAGTGCTTGTAATAATTATGATTGCAATTATGATAATTATGTTTGTTTTGGCACATGTTTAGAATGCCCACCAAGTTATATTGGTGATAATTTTTGTGATGATATTTGCAATAATGCGGATTGTAAATATGATGGTGGAGATTGTGATTGTAATGCAGGTTGCAATATACTTGTTTATTATGAGGATTACTGTAGAAATGTTTCTGGGATTATCGATGACCCTTGTGCTAATCTTAATTGTGACTATAAACATGGTGTATGTGGATATTGCAATGCTGGATGTTTTATGAATAATCTTGGTGATGGGGAATGTAATCTAGCTTGTAATGTTGAAGCATGTTTTTACGATTTCGGTGACTGTGGGTGTAACAATGGCTGTTCTACAACTTATAAAAATGGTGCTTTTAACTATGCTGGTGCATGTGAAAATGAATGCTTAGTACCTCAATGTGGATATAATACTGGAAAGTGTACAGATAGTCAAGCTATTCAAGCGGCAATACTAAACCAAATATTAAAACAAGACTGGTCCGCTTATTATAATCCAAGTTTATGTAATAACTTATGTGATGATACTCAATCTTATACATATACCGATTTGAATAAATGCTCTACTAGTGATACTTGCAACACTGAAAATTGTTTATTTTGCTATGGAAATACTATAAACACCTTATCTAATTGTCTAAAAAGTGATGGGACAAGCTGTCTTGTTTGTAATAATGTTATGATAATGGATCAATGTATAACACAAGATATTAACTGCCCTATAGGATATATAGAATTAGATATATCTGTGTATTTTGGAAGTTTAAAAAGATGGTGTTTTATAGAACCAACGAAATATTCTATGAATAATTATAAGAAATTCTATGTAAATCCAATGAAATCATATACACAATCAGGGTATTATGGTGATGGTAGTAAAGAAAACCCTATGGTTTCTTTATATTATGCTTTATTATCAGTTTATGCTTCTTATAGTAAAATTATACTTGATTCTACAGTGGATCATGAATTTAAAGTAAGTCCTAATGATGCGATATCCCCTTTTATAGACAATAATAAAGATCCTTTGAATACAAATAATTGGTATGATTATGAAGAGCTTTGGATTGAAAGTGATAGTGATAGTGTTAGGGCTAAAGTTTATTGGACATCAGGGATGAAAATTAGCCCTGTTACAATGTTTTTTTATATAAGAAATGTTGAGTTTTATGGGACTAAAGTGCTTAAAGACTGTACAGAAGAGGTTTGTTTGTATTGTCCTTATGTTCAAGGATCTAATTTTGGTTTTATGAATGATAGAAATGAAAATATACATATTGATGATTATGAAAATAAATATGGGAAAGATTGTGATTTGTATTATTCAGATGTAATTTTCAGATTAAAAAACTCAGGTTTTTTTGAAAATGTTACATTTATTGGATTTAGGTATCAATATAGTTCATTTATATACGCTTCAGGAGCTTTAACGTTAAAAAATGTAGATTTTAAAAAAATGCAAGCTAAAGATAGTGGGAGTGTTATATTTTTAACATGTGATTTAGATTGTCATAGTTCAGATTTTTATTACATAAGTGGGATAGTTGAAGATATCGGTGCAGGTTATGAAGATACAGAATTCGTCACAACAGGGAGTTTTTTCATAGGTTCTGGATACCATTCCGCAACCTTCGAAAATGTTCAGTTTTTATACAATTTCGCTTTTTCTAACCTCCAAGCTTCTTCATCAGGTAGTCTTATATACTCATTAAATCAAATCGGAACCATAACAATATCAAATTGTACTTTTAACAACAATTATGTTAATAACCTTATTTATATTGATGTCTCATCATTAACATATCCAGATTATTATGTTGAACAAGGTATAAGTACATCATATAGTCAACAACATTTCCAACTTTTATCTTCATTTTTTTCTAATAACTACTGTTCAGATTATTTTATTTATTATTATATGGCAAAAAATACACATAATATTCAAATAAAAAATGTGACTATAGACAATGTTATTGTTGGTAACAATGGAATTATTGTATTAAATAACGCAGGAAATCTGAAATTATCTGATAAAAAAGGACAAAAAATTAAAGTTGTTTTAGATAGTGGGATAACAAAAATCATGATCCCTTCAAGGTCAGTTATTATATCCGGTTTGATAATAAATTCAGGAAAATGTGGAGGAGTTGCTTTACAGATATCAACAATGCCTAATGTTTATATAAACGATTTGATAATTTCTAATATCGAAGATGGGCAAAAAGATGATATTTTTTCTATAATAAAAAACTTTTCAGGTACTGGAAGATATCTTTCAAAAGACCCTCCTAGTACTGAAGTCCCATCATTAAACTGTACACGTATAACATTATTTATTGATATTTACTATCTTAAAATGACTAATATTGAAATTTTTAGCACATCTTGTAGTATAAATGAAGGTACAGGTGGACTTTATATAGATTCTATAAGTACAAATTTGACTATAGACAATTTGTATATTCATGATATTAGTTTTTCTTCATCTGAAGCCATAGCTTGTTATATTAAACATATCAGTAAATGTATTTTAAGTCATTTTATATTCAACAATATAAGAAATTTAGAAAATGCTGTAATTGAGTTTTATCAAGTTTATACTATTGAGATGACAAATTTTACTGGAAATTCTATACAAGCTGAATACTCTGGGGTGACTTTATTTAATCAAATTAATGAACTTAATATAAAAGATGCTAATATAATTGACGCGCTTTCACATTATGGTAATGGTGGAGGTTTTTGGATATTAGCTTCATCACAAGGGCTTGTTTTAAAAATGATAAATGTGATTTTTAATAGATGTTCTGCGTTAACAGGATGTGGTGCTGGAGTTTATTTAGATAGTATATCAACAGTTTCAAAAATCTTAATGAAATTTCAAACAATATCAGTTATAAACTCTAAATCTATTGATGGGACTGTAATTTACATATCAGCAAAAGTTGTGTTTTATAAAGAATATGACTCGTATATAAGTAATTTAAATGCTGTTGGGAATTCTGCGGATAAAGGTGGGATTATATCTGATTTACATCAAGAAGGGGTATTAGTTTTAGATAATGGATATTTTTCAGATAATGAAGGTTTACATACTGGGATTTATGGATTTTATTCTTTGAATACTCCAGTGCTTTTGGTTAATAATTCAATGTTTTTGAACTCGAGATCTACTGAAGGAGTTTTTTCGTTAAGATCATTTGTTAGTGGGACTTTAGTTGTGTTTCAGAATATTACTATGTATGAAATTGAAGCTAAAGCTATTGATGCTACTAAAGTGAATGTACAAGTTTGGAATTCTAGTTTTGATAAGATTGATTCTTTAGTCTCTGCTGATAATAATGCAAATGTTTATTTTTATAATTGTCTAATTGTGGGTGTTGAAAGTAGTGCGGTTTTAGTGTCGAAAAGCTCGTATTTCGAATGTGTTTTTTGTGTTATTAAATATTGTGCAGAAACTATTATAACAGTAAGTGACAGTAGCTATATAAATATAATAGACTCTACAATTTCTCATAATATCGCTTACTCAACAGTACTTATTTACATAACAGGAAAATCAGGAAGTTTATACAACACCCTTACAAACAATATTTTTATCAACAATACAGCTAGTACTAATGGGATTTTCTATTTTTCCAACACTCAAGTTCTAATTAATTCTTGTTTGTTTAAAGAAAACATATGTATATACACTGATTATAATGGAATCTACTCTTCAACAAGTAATTTAATTATAAATCACTCCTGGTTTTATAGTCAAACATCTCAAAATACAGGTGGATTTATGCATTTACTTTCTTCAACAACTATTATAGAATCTTCGAAATTCAATAATGGAACTTCAAAAAATGGTGGGGCATTATATGTAAGTGGAGGGTCATTAAATATCAGTAACTGTGATTTTTGGCTTAATCAAGCTAATGAAAATGGGGGAAGTTTACATATTGATTCTTGTACTACTGAAATCAACTCTTCTAAGTTTTATCAGTCTACAGCTAGTCAGGGTGATGCAATTTATATCCAAGGGAAATCCTTGAAAATTACAGACTGCGAGTTTTTTAATTCAAAGACTACATCGACGATATATTCGGCTACAATAGTCACACAAAGTGAAACTAAACTTGAAATTTATAATTCACAATTCAAAGACTCTTTAGATGTTGGGGGAATACTAGCTTTAGATACAGGAGATGTATTTATAGAAAACAGTTTTTTCGCTAACTTAAACACAAATTACTATGGCGCGGCAACTTTTATAGGGAATAATATAAGAAAATCTGTTATAATAAAAAATACAATATTTTCTTATAACAACTCAACAGGAAATGGTGCTGCTATATATATAGATAGTACTGATTTTGAAATTATTGATAGTGAAATTTCATATAACACAGCAGAAGTTAATGGAGGAGGTTTATATTTAGTAACTCCAGACTGTTTATCTTGTAGATTTTACATAAGAGGTGTTACAACACTTGTTTATAACAGCTGTAAAAAAGAAGGTGGTGCAATAAAATGGTTGGATTCTAAACCTTATATAGAAAATACTGTGATTATTGAAAATAACACAGCTGAATATGGGTCAAATTTAGCAAGTAAAGCAACATTATTGAATTTTAAACATAGAAATCTTATACAATCACCTATTATTGGCAGTTTGGTAGATGTTGCTCCAGGACAAAATTATGATAATGCTATAGAAATTTATCTTTATGACCCTGATGGGAATATTGTTAAAACTGATAGTTCAAGTACGATTTCTGTTACTTGTCCATCAGTTAATAAACTTTATTATGTTTCAGGAAATACAACTTTTATTGCTAGTGAGGGGAAATTCACCATATCAAATTTTGTCCCGAATGGACCTCCAGGGGAAAGTATGCAAATTGCTTTGACTACTTCTGGTATTACAGTTTCTGATTCTGAAAATGTTACAAACTCTGTATTGATAGAATTGAATTTAAGAGAATGTATTAATGGTGAAGCTATAGGAAGTTCATCTTGTGATCCATGCCCTTCAAATAAATATCTTATAACACCTGAAAGTTCATGTAAAACTTGTCCAACTGGAGCTGTATGTACAGGTAAAGATGTTATAATATCAGCATCAGGTTATTGGAGATCAAATCTTTTATCAGAAGTTGTTTATGCTTGTAAAATTCCTTTATCATGTTCAGGTGGAGATACAACAAACTTATTAGGGTATTGTAGTACTGGATATCTTGGGATCCTTTGTCAATCATGTGAAATTGGGTTTTCAAGAGATACAAGTGGAAAATGTAGCAAATGCCCTAATAAAGGAACTAATATTACAATTTTATTATCTTTACTTATACTTATTGTGTTTATAGCAGTGGTTTTAGTTAAGACAACATTGAGAACAGCATTTGCTGCAAAGGCTCTTCATTCGATTTATATCAAGATTTTTACGAATTATTTGCAGTTGGTGTTTTTAACTGCACAGTTTAATTTAGATTGGCCTGTTTATGTACTTGAGTTATTTAATGTGCAAAAATCAGCTGCAACAGTGACTGAACAATTGTTTTCAGTTGATTGTTATATAAAAAATGGTGAATCTCCAACTTCATCAAGTTCGTATTTCTACAAAATCGGAGTTTTAGCATGTTTACCTTTAGCTATAACTGGAGTATCATTTCTTGTATGGATCACAATTTGCTTTATAAATAATACCTACAGTTATATTCGTAGACAATTCCTCACAACCATAGTTGTCCTGTTCTTTTTAGTCTACCCAAACATAGTAAAAGTTATGTTTCTAAATTTTTCCTGTATCTCCATAGACATGAAAGGAAGTTATTTAGATGAAAATACCGAAATAGAATGCTGGAGTGGCAACCATATGAAATACTCTCTAATAATCGCAATGCCAGGAATCATAATATGGGCAATTGGTATTCCAACTCTAGTGCTAATATATCTAACAAAACAAAGACGCTTTCTTCATAGAGATTCAAATAAAATTATATTCGGATTTATCTACAATGGTTACAAAACAACACATTTTTATTGGGAATTTATAATCATGTATAGAAAAATCCTTATGATAACAGTATCTGTATTTATGAATAATCAATCAACTTTAATTCAAGCATTGACTGTTGTTATAATATTATTAGGATCTTTATATCTTCAATATTCAAAAAAACCATATTGTTTTTCTGAATTAAATCATATGGAATCTGAAGCACTTTTTACAGCGACTATGACAATTTATTGTGGACTTTATTATCTTACTGATGCTGTAAGTGAAGGTATAAAAATGATTTTGTTTTTGTTTATTGTTTTTGGGAATAGTTATTTTATTATATATTGGATTTATTATATGGCTCAAGCTATTATTGAACTTTCACTTAGATATTTTCCACAAATTAAATTTTATCTTAAAAGAGGAGATGCGTTTGAAGATAATTTTAATACTGAAGATGTTGTTCATCAAGGAACATTTTTTAATAGTTTGGAAGGGACTAAGAATTATACATTTATGAAGAGAAATGATAAAAATAATTATATGAATGTGCCTAGTAATTTTGAAGCTTTGATGGAATCGGTGTTGTTTTATGAATTGAATGTTGAGAAAGTTGAGAAAAATAGGGAGTTATGGACTTTGGGAAATGAAAACAATCAGAATAAGCATGGTAAATTGCTTGTTTCTGAAGAAAGTGATATGGGGATTTATGAGGATTCAAAAAGTTTTGAACTTTTGGAGTTTAAGGAAGAAGAAAAGTTTTTTCATGGGGACATTTAAATTATCATGGCTAAAATATTTTTAAAAAAACTCTATTTTTATTATGAAAAACATGTAGTTTGAGTTAATTTTAGCACACAAAAAAATAGTTTATTATGTTTTATGGTTATTATATATAATATCTAATCAACTTATTAGCTATAAAAACAAATAAAAACTTACCTTCTTTTAAAAATCCTATCATAAAATCCCATAAATCCTTTACAATAGCCTCAAACTAGTAGGTTTCCTTTAAAGTTCTCCATTTCTCTAATAAAATTAAATTTTTCAACTCAAAAACTACAATAAAATCCTTCATCCTACTATAAAAATATAATCAAAACTATTCAAATAAATAACGCTAATTACTTCTTCTTATTTGCCGGCCTCTTAGATTCTTGTTTCACTGGAGTCATCGATCTACGCTTATTGTTTTTTACTTCAGGAGCTGGTAGATCAGTACTCTTTGTCCCACATGAAAGTATAAAATATCCTTTATCTTCAAGTTCCTTCTTCTGAATCTCAAAACGTTTTTTCTCTTTTTCCACAATATCTTTATACTTTTTCTTCTCTACATCATCTAATTTTTTCCATTCAGAATTGATTTTCCTAGCAAGTTGTTTGACAGAGTATAGTTTACCTCCATCAAATTTTTCAGGATTTTTATGATAATCTTCTTTACGATCGTTTATAAACAGAGTATAAGCTAAGGGAGAAGCTTTTGGGATATATTTTTCATTAGCAGTATCCCATTTGTATTCTTTTGATGAGTCTCTTTTTTCTTTCTTGTTCATTTAAATTATACCGCCATAATTAGGAGGACCGAAAGTTTATGTGTTGATAAAATTGTATAGAGGGATTTTTATTAGGAGAGATTTTATGTTGATTTATTGGAATAGTGTATTGGAGGATTAGATTTATGAGTTATGATTATGGGATAAGGAATTGATTATGCTTATGATGGAGGTGAGGAAGGATAATAAAATGTGGATTTGAGAAAACTGTAGAGAGTTTAGGATGATTTTTTTGGAGTAGAGGATAAGTGGGATATTCATATTAGAATATTTTTATAAGATAATATACTAATTAAAGTATTGATTAGGATTATAGGGTAGTGGTTTTTTTCAGAGATTATGGTTGTTGTAGCTTGAATTATAATGATAGGTAGCTATAAGAGGCAGCACTAATGATAATATTTTTCTCAATACAAAATGGATCCTTTTTTCCTTGCAACAAGTAAACTAAGACGTAAACACTATGACGAATGTATAGAAATCTGCAACACACTTCTAACAAAAAATCCTTACGATCAAGCAGCCTGGTTTCTAAAATGCCGTGCATTAACACTAAAATGTTGGATCGACGACTTAGAAATTGATGAAGAAGGTATGGCTGATATGCTTCTAGATGAAAACGCTGTAGCTACAGTTCCAAGGCCAGGAACTTCAATACAAAGACCAACAACAAGTTCATCAGGTCCATCTTTAGCTTTAAGACCAGTAACTAGAGGAGGTCGACCAATTACAGGTTTTATGAGACCTGGTTCAGCAAGGCCAACTTCATCATCAGGTTCAATTGAAGCTGCTATAAAATCTCAGACAGGAAGAGTTGGTACTTCACGTCCTGTAACAAGTTCAGGAAGGTATTTACGTTTAGGAACAGCTTCTTTGTTAGGACAAGGAGATCAATTCATAGTCTCAGAGAAAATGGATATGAAAAAAATGGCTCAGAAACCTGCAATTGCTAAAGCACTTTGTGAGTATCTTATATATGTTGAACATAATCCTAAAAAAGCTTTAGAATTATGTGCTGAGTCTACAGTGCTAACGGATTATAAGGATTGGTGGTGGAAGGCTAGGCTGGGGAAAGCTTATTTTCAGCTTGGTCTTTTTAGAGACTCACAGAAACAGTTTGAGAGCAGTTTAAAAATTGAAGATATGATCCCAACACATATCGAACTAGCAAAAGTATATATCAGACTCGACCAACCGAATTTCGCTCTTTCCGAATACCAAAAAGCTCTCGACAAGCATGGAGAAGATGAAAACCTCCAATTAGCTCAAGCAAGAGTCTATGACCTAATGAACGACTCAGAAAAAAGTGCTGCCCTCTATAAAGCTGTCCTTCAACTAAATCCTTGTAATATCGAAGCTATAGCCTCATTAGCAGCTTATAACTTCTACACAGACCATCCAGAAGTTGCTTTAAGATTTTATCGTAGATTATTACAATTGGGTATAAACAATTTGGAAATATGGAACAATTTAGGATTAGCTTGTTATTATGCAGGTCAATATGATTTAAGTTTAAAATGTATAGAACGAGCTTTAGATTGTGATGATAGTAATGGTGATCTTTGGTATAATCTTAGTAATATCGCTATTGCTATGGGAGAATTACTTTTAGCTCATCAAGCTTTGAAAATTGCTATAAATGTTGATAATACACATGCTGAAGCGTATAATAATTTGGCTATACTTGAATTAAGAAAAAATAATGTGGAACAAGCAAGGACTTATTATCAAACAGCGATAAGATTAGCTGATTGGCTTTATGAACCTTTATATAATTTAGCTTTACTTGCTTTTAGGACAGGGCAAATGCAAGAAAGTTTTACGCTTGTCAGCAAGGCTTTGGCGATATTCCCTGATCATGCTGATTCTAAGGAGCTTATGAAAACTTTGAGATCACAGTTTGAGTCTTTGTAGTAATAAAATTTATAGATGAGATTTGTAGGTTTGATTGAAAATATGATGTTTGATTGGAAGATTGAGATTTTACATTTTTAGATTCATTTATAGATTAGGTGTTAATTTTTTTTTTTAGCGATATAAGGATTATATTATATCTTTTATTAAATGCAAATTTTGATGTACATACTTACTCTACCTAACTTTTCTTAACTTAAACTTTATAATAATTCCTATGATAAACCATTATAATTCAATACAAAAAAAAAGAACATAATCCTTAAACAAAATATTTTAACACAATATAAATCCTAAATACAAATATAAAACCCTACATAAAAACTTTTATCCCTTCTCTACCTTAATCTCTAAACATTCCATCTTTAATAATAATAAAAATGCAAGGAACATACGATCGCAGTCGTTGGTTTGAGCTTTTAAAGCACGGGAGCATTGAAGAAATCAAAAACGAGCTCGAAACTATTCCCAGAGCTTTTCTCCTCACCCTAACTGACAGTTCCCAATCTCGACACACCTGCGTTTTCTTCGCAGTCCAATCCGAAAACATATCAAGAGGTAGTCAAATATTAGAAATCCTACTAAAAGAAGGTGCTGATGCTAATTATAAAGATGCATTATTACAAACAGCTCTTTTTTACTCTTGTAGATATGGACATAATGAACAAGCTCAAATGCTTATTGATGCTGGAGCTGAACCAAATCAAAGAGATACATATGGACAAACAGCTTTATATTATTCATCAAGAGAAGGTCAAACATCAGCAACTAAGCTTTTATTAGATAATAAAGCAGATCCTAATAATATTGACAATTTAGGTCAAACTGCTTTGTTTTATTCAAGCCGTGAAGGAAGACTTGAAGTTACAAAACTTCTTGTAGAATATGGGGCAAATATTAATCATTCAGATAAAACTCATAACACCGCTTTGTCTTGGGCAAAAAAATCAGCAAATAATGAACTTGTGGAGTTTTTAAAAAGTAAAGGAGCTGTTGATAAACTAACTAAAAAGAAAAAAGAAACTGAAGCCCCACAGAAGAAAAAGGATAATAAGAAAAAAGGGGAAAAAAAACAACATTGTGTGTTGATGGTTGTTGATGAAAAAGGGGAAAAAAGACCATTAAGTAAAGAGGAAATGAAAGAATTTGAAGAGAAACACCCTGAAATTTCTAGGTATTGGAAAGACCCTAATGCGGTTAATGATTTAGATCGTATGGATTTAGAAAGCTTAGAAGCTAAAAAACCTTGGGAAAAATTAGGGAAAAAACTTTTGAATACTCTGTGGAGGGTTAATCAAGCTTGGATATTCCATGAACCTGTTGATCCTGTAAAACTCAATTGTCCAGATTATTTTGAGATTGTTAAGTGCCCAATGGATTTAGGGACAATAAAAAAAAAACTTAACAACAATTTCTATGGTAATACTGATGAGTTTTTAAGAGATGTTGAATTAGTTTTCTCTAATTGCAAACTTTATAACCCCCCAGAATCATATGTTGTGTCTATTTGCAATCAGGTTCTTGCGCTTTATCAATCTCAAATCCGTCAGCTTGGTCTTGATTCGCTTCGCAATAGCTAATATTTTTTTAATATTCAATGTTTATCTATTTTTTTAATCGAATATTAGTTAAAATTAGTTAATAGGATTTAAATGGATGTGGTAGGGATGAAGTTTATTGGTGTTGGATTTTATAAACATTTTGATAAGGGCTTTCTGAATGAAGTTATGAAAAAAATGTGAAGGATGGAATGAAGCTAAATCACATTAATATCTTATCATCATTATTTATACATCCCACCAACCTACCATTTAATATAAAACCTTACTTTATTCCTTATAATCTAAGCACATCATTTACACATTTTCTAAAAAACCTCACAACATTCATGATGAGTATTTTGCGTTATTTCCGACTCAATCCTATCAATTTGCCTAGCAGAAAAGTTCTTAAGAAGAACAGAGTCTCCTGATCCTGCTAAAAAGATGTGCGAGTCTCTAAATGTTGGTATAAACTTACTACAAGACATACTCACAACTCTTTTACTCGAAGTCATCGCTGAAACAAAAACCCTATCATCCCCATTATCAATAATCGTAAGTTTCAATTCTACAAAATCCTGTATCATCCAATCCTCATATATATCACTAATCTCTGGTAGTTCCTGTTTTTTGAAAAACTGAAATTCATGATTATTTCCAATATTACCGCCAAAGATCAAAAACACTCTTTGAGAGTCGATTTCTTTTTTTATTTTAATGACAACTGAATCTGGATCTCTAATTCCAACACCTCTTGTCATTATCCATAATGTAGAATCCCCAGCTAATCTTACTGATATATGCATTTCACATGCTATACTACATAATGTAATTGATGGTTTTGATTTTAAAATAAGTGAACTTAACTGAAGACCATGAGAAAAACTTTGGATATTTGCTGGGAGCCATTCGCCACGGGTTTCATTTGGTTTATTATCGTATGCTGAGAAATTACAAAAATCCCAATCTGTATGATTATTTGAAAGAACACTAAATGAGTCAACTATAACGATTTTATTGATAAGGGGTGATTCGATTTTCTTCATGTCTTCGAGGACAGTTTTTTGCTCTTGCATTGGCACGGCTTGTCGGTTGTTTTGGATTTTTAAAATCATTTCTTGAGGGTATAAGTCGTTTGTGATTATTCTTTTTTGCATTATTATCAAATTTATAATTTTTTATTTTTATGGAGATGAGGTTTTATATGAAGTTTTTTAGTGATGCGATGTTTTGATGAAGGAGTTTTTTTTTTGATTTTGATTAGGTGGATGATGAAATTTATTTTGTTAAGGTGTTTGAATTTATGATGGGAAAATTTATATGAAATATGTCCTGGTTTTAGCTATGATATGTGCAAAAATATGTATTTTTTTGAAATTATGAGTGGGTTTTTTATAATATTTTACATTTAGAGGCAAGCATAAACTTAACTAATTTTCTTGGTAATAATATGCAATACTAAAAGTAAAAATAAAATTATCTAACTTCTTGCAAAAAACTATAATAGTCTATTCATAATCTCCAACTCTTAATTCTTTTCTTTTCTTTTCTCTAATCTCATTAAACAATAAAGCACTTTAAAATAAAGAAATAAAATGAAAAAAACCCAAGAGCGATTTTTAGTAACAGAAAAGCACCTAAAACAATACGACAGCCTTTTAAAACTAAAAGACGAGCGGCTTATTAAACAAGAGCAAGCACTAAAAAAAGATCGAGAATCCTTAACTGAAGAAAATAAAAAATTACAAACATCAAAAGCCAAACTTGAAGAAGACCGTAAAAAGCTTCAAGAAGAAAATGAAATTATAGATAAAAAGCACCAGCTCTTATCACAAGAATCCCAAAACCTAGACAAAAAGCGAGAAGAAGTGCAAAAACTCATACAAGAATACCACAATTCCAAGCAAGACCTTGAAAACCTAACTGAAAAGCAAGAACAAATCTCAAATCTCTATCAACAAAGCCTACTCATAAGCCGAGAAACCGAAATCCAAAGACTTTTCAGCGAGGGCTACTCAGTAAAAACCGAAGGTGATGAGGAATTCTCATACAAAATTTTTCGGAACAACGACGACTTTGATGAAAAACTCAAAAAAATCCGTGGTAAAGAAAAAAAACTCAAGGAATTCGAAAAATCTTTAAACAAACTTAAAGAAAAATTCATAAAAGAACAAAGAATAAGCTATGAAATGCTTGAAAGAAAAACTGAAGTTCTAAGACAACAAGAGCAGAATTTACATGATGAAAAAGTTAAAGTGACAGAAGCTCAAATGTATCTAAGTCAAGAAATAGCATCAATAGAAAGGATAAAACAACTACTAAAATTCAGAGAAAATTCACCTGTTGATAAGGAATTTTTAAATGAACCTATGTTTTTTGAAAGTACAAATAAAGGAAATAAGTATAATGTAGAATTACCAAGTTTAGCTTTAAGTGAAATTAAAGAACGAAGAGCTGAGGATAATATTTTTACTAATACAGAGTCATTAGAAGAAATTAATATGTTGAAAAATCATTTGAATGAAACTGAGAATAAACTTAAGACTATTGAAAGTATGGCTTCCTGTCTTGAATGTGATAATAAAGTGTTACATATTTCGGTATTGGAGTTTGAAAATACTAAGACGGAAAATGAAGAACTAAAAAAAAACCTTGAAGAAATTGCATTGTCGATACAAGGATTTGGAGATACGAAGTCTCAATTAGATCTTGCGCTTTCTGAAGTAGAGGAACTTAAGGTT